>WAAG01062174.1:770-16439 GCA_013390105.1 Tichodroma muraria
TTTTAATGCACTCTTTGGGAAAGTCAGGCTGACACAGAAAACAAGCAGGACTTGACAAACTATTTGCTAAACCTACTGAGTACAGGAGGCAACTTTTACCTTTTAAAAAATTTTAATTTAAAGTGCTATAAAAAAAGATCAGGCCCAGAAATGAAAACAGAAGACAAGTGGAGTATGAGAGTGATATTTGGGACAGTAGTCTCTGTTCATGCATAATACTCAGGGCTACCTGAAAATCTTCTACTCGTCTTCCTTCTATTTAATTTAAATGCATACATAACAAAGGGTCACGCAAGCACCAGTTGGTTTTCCATACAAATAAAGAATAATCTAAAATAATTAGGCGTTTGGAAAAAGTCTGGGAACTTTGGTTAGGCTGCTAGAGCCAGATGGAACTTCTTTTTTTTTCTTTTTTCTTTAAAATCCAGTGCTTTATAAAAGCTACAAAGAAAGATTGATTTGTTAGCAGCAAGAAGTAGTATAGCCCATGATCTTGCAGGAAAGACAGTGCACTGGCTAATTCAGAAAATGATCAAGAATTGCTTTCAAATAGCTTGTTCTTTAATGCGTGTTATTCCTCCTGCAGGGACCTAGTGGCATTTATTATCCTTCAACACACTGAGGCTTTCTTTTCAGAAATGAGGATGAGAGAAACTGGTTAACTTGCTTATTATAACTTATTATAACTTGCTTATTATAACTTGCTTATAACTTGCTGGTTAACCTTTCAAGGACATTTTATAGCTGCAAACTTTAGGTTATGACATTGTAACCCATAATTATAAATATTCACCTTTGTTAACACATTAAATAGTCCAAAACATGAAAGTTAATAGTGTAGTAACTGTACCCAGCAGTTACATTCTGCATGCAGTTCATCTACACAGCAAATTGTTCTTTGCAGTGGGGAGACCCAGGAGCTTCACATTACAAACAGGGAAATGAGAGCAGCAGAAGCTGAAGAACTCCCAAAGAAAGATAATTGAAAAACTTTGTTTGCTTGCATTTATTCTTCCACCATTTATACAGTATCCACCAAAATAGACTTTTTTGTAAAGCTTGGGTATTCTCATTTCACTGAACTGCACAGGTAATTAAAAGAAAGAGAGGAGATAGAAGATTTTATAAGATTTTTTTCTTTTTTGTCAGTTTGGACTCAAACCTGAAAAATTAGGAAGTGTTCTCAAGGCATTTCCTCTTTTCAAATTTCAACAAACATATTTTTAACTCTATTCTTCAGGGATTTTGCTCCCAAACTATGACATTTCACAGCCTATTATTGCTGTCATTAATTAATGCTTTAGTTTTCCTACAGTACTCTAAATGACAAGATCTGTGGAACATAATCCAGCCTAAGAGACAGCAACATAAAATGCCTACCAAATTATCACAAAACATCCTTTTATTTTCCATTTATCAGCAGTTAAAACCAGCAAGATGCTTACCCAAGCCCAATTCAATTGCTTACAGAAGACATTCGGGTCTCTAATGATTAGCATCTGATTCCTTTTACAACCATCAAAATGCACTTAAAACATTAAAATGGAAATTTCATTTTACCTAGGATTTGAGGTAAGATAGGCACATAAGCCATTTAAGTTCTGCAAGGATAGATATATAAGCTGTGGAAATAAAAAAGCCACCACTAAAAGTCCCAACTTTTTCTTTAAGGAAAGAGGAAATATGTACCAAACTTTTCTCAAATTCGTTGCGTTCATATCTGATGGTGAACTCCGGCTCACTTCATTTGAGGATCCAATTAATCAGGAATGTAATGTGTTCTACTGCTGAAAGATTTGTTTCTGATTCAAGAAAATAATGGAACATCAAAGAGTGGTAAGTAAGCTCAGCTCTTGGAAGCTAATAATATACAGCTCTTATTTTACCAGTGATTTCTGCTCAGCCTGAGGGTGAGCATAAGAGAGTTAAATTACTTCTGCATAATATCACTAGCTGGTTTTTTGGAGGTTTTTAACAGATCCTTAAGGGCAACCCCACGACATAAATATGTCTCCTTTACTTGGGGTAATGGAACCCAGGCCTGGGTAAGTCCAGTGCTACCCAACACCTGGTTTTCTGGGCTATTCATAGAGATGATCTTTGAAGTAGCATTAATATGACCCATTTTAGAGTGACTGAGAATTTGGCCCAACTTCCTTGCCCCTCCCAGAGCTACAGTTGTTAAAGTTTCGAGTAATGGAACCCAGTAGCATGAAATAGTACATTTATTTTGCTTAGACACACACACACACACACACACACACGGTCATCATACTTTCCTACGACATGTAGGAGAAGAAAACTCTCATACATAATATTCTAAAGGTTGAACATTTGGCTACCAACTTTTTCCAAAATAACTATTAAAGTTGTAATCGAAAGTGTTCCAGGCCACAGGGTTGGGTGGTTAAATTACACACTGAGGGGGAGATGGGCTGTGAACACTCAATGTGAGCTTTATTTACTCCCAAAATTCTTTCATTAGGAAAACCCAAGACAGGCAACTTAAATTTATAATAAGAAAGTGCTTGCTTTTTTTTTTTTTCTATTGAACTGACCATTTTGGAAACTCAGAGGGTTCCAAGCATACTATTAATTTTTTACAATGTCAGCATGCTTTTTATAAACTGTTTGGGTTGGTTTTTTTTTTTCTGAATTTTAACAGTCATCCATTTTGGAAATATTTTATACCCCAGAGGAAAGGGTTTGCTTTCCCTGAAGTGGGGAATAGTATCATATTTAAGCCATATGATCTATTTTTAAAAATGCTGTAAATATGGAACAAGCTCTTTCCAAATTGTTCACATTATAAACAGCGCCTAGCAAGGGCTGTGTTTGGTTTTGTTCTTAAAGGGGATTTCTTTCCTGGATTTCTTATGCAAGTGTCAGGGTGAAGGCTCAGCACTGCCTCAGCTTCACGTGGGCTGGGAAGACCCTGGCGCAGAAGGCCACGTGGGTGGACATACCTCCATTTCCTTGTGACTGCCTCCTGCAAGTGATCCAGAGCCCACTGAAACCTTTTAGTAGCTTTTCCAGCAAGCACAGTAAGCTCTGATCAAGCCATCTGAATTAGACATACAGTCAGGGTAGGTGCTCCAGCAGGCAGTGAATTGGGAGGAATTGGGTCTGTCCCTTGGCACTGACTGTGATCCCATTTTTGCAGTATCACATTTGCTGGCCATCCTGAGTCACAAATATGGTTTAAAACATGTCTATCAGTTGTTTCCTCCCTTTCTTCCCCAAACCATCTCAAGCTGAAGAAAAGCATGGAGGATATTATTCTAAATCTGTGAGTTTGAAAGGTTACACCCTTATAACCTACTCTGTTACAGCTGAAATTAAAACATGAGTTCTGTCGTCTTTCAAAACTCACTGAATCTTTCAAGTTGTCTCCCCATCTCATCCATATAATTCTATACTTTCAACTTTAAATGTTTCAAAGACAATATTTTAATGCCATGTTACAAATAAGTTACAGCTATTTATTTCCCTATTTCCTGTTTTTCAGTTTTTTCCTGTTGCTTTTTAAGGTGGGCTGATGGTAACCCGAGTTCTTAGAGGCAGATACGCACGTCCTTTTCTTACTGCCTCCACCACCTCCAAAACAGATTAAACCACATTCCCAGAGTGAGTGATTGCACCCAAAGAGCACGAGCTGCAGGGAAGGAGTTGCTCAGCCACGGTGGGGTTTGTTGGAGAGCAATGCAGCTCTTCCAGGCTGCCTCCAAGAGTTTCTGAGTTTTAGACTTCCCACTTGCATGTTCCCTTTACCCTTGCCACAATTTAACAGGGAGATGAGTCCTCATCTTTGACATAGGACTTTTTAATTTTATTTTATTTAGAGGTGGCATATAAAAGGCACGGCCTGGCAAAGGGATAGAGCTGAAAAATTCAGTAGCTCTCCAGAGAAAACAGTTACAGGCCTGGGACTATACACTAGTAACCCAAAGGAATTAATCTCCTCCTTTCACATAAACAAGCCTTATGCAGAGCCTAGGTAATAACATAATTACAACCACACTTCATATACACATTACCATCTGCCCTTCTCTGTTCTGACAGCAGTTCTTCCTCAGGGTTATGTGGAAAGGAAAAACATGATTAGCAGAGAACAAAAACATATAAGTAAAGAATAATGCATGTTTCCTTATTGGAGAACCTCTGTCCTCTCCTCCCTCTTTATTCTAGTGCTCTCAGAACTATAAAACACAGAAATGTTCACAGGATATTAAGTATTAAAGTGCTGATGTCAGCAAGCCAACAAAAATGCAAAGGACAATATACAGAAGTGTTACTGGGACTACCACTGTAAAGTACTCATTTTATGGTAGATTTTAAAGTTAACCCAAAAAATGGCAAGCACATAAACTGTTGGATTAACTAAATCACATTAGTTCCATACATTCTGACCATNATTCAGTCAGTAACATTTATACTCTGAAATTTCTTCCAGGTTATTTTAGCAGCTAAAGAACAAGGGAAATAGCAAAATCTCTTTTTGCCTTTGACATCAGGAACTTGTTTACTACCAATCTAAACTTCCCATGATGTCACTGATAGTGCATTGCCATTATAGGCATGACACCAGGCATTCTCACAGAGGAGTTTGTGTATGTGGGCACAGGAATGTGTATGTGTGAGGCAGAGACAGAAAATGTGCGTGCAGTCTTTTCAGAGCAAACAAACTGGGAATCCTGGCATTTTTAATCCCTGAAGTGTGTGCAGTGCACAAGGAGCGACCTGTGGGCAAGTTGATGTAGAAACAGCGCATTCCTCACCCTTTCCTAGAAAAATCCTGCCAAAAACCTTACTAAATAGCACGGAACACTTTTTTTTCAATTGGCCCCCAAGGAGTCACAAGTAAGAAACAGAGAGACAAAGGAAGGTAGAAAGAAAGCATCTATGCACTGCATGTTCAAAAGTGNCATACATTCTGACCATCAGAAACAATTTCTTAGCACCATCAGACAGAAATACAGCTGAGTCCTGACATATTTACAATAAACACCAACAGCCTTCATGTTTTGGTATTCTTCTTCATCACCTTCCTAACAGCTTGCTTATTTCATGCAACATTTCATATGCATATGAAATACGCATATNGTGTATGTGGGCACAGGAATGTGTATGTGTGAGGCAGAGACAGAAAATGTGCGTGCAGTCTTTTCAGAGCAAACAAACTGGGAATCCTGGCATTTTTAATCCCTGAAGTGTGTGCAGTGCACAAGGAGCGACCTGTGGGCAAGTTGATGTAGAAACAGCGCATTCCTCACCCTTTCCTAGAAAAATCCTGCCAAAAACCTTACTAAATAGCACGGAACACTTTTTTTTCAATTGGCCCCCAAGGAGTCACAAGTAAGAAACAGAGAGACAAAGGAAGGTAGAAAGAAAGCATCTATGCACTGCATGTTCAAAAGTGCATTTATGAAAAATAAAAAAGGAAGGAGGGTGGGGGAAGAGAGGTTTACAGTTTGGTCGTTTTATCCCTTGAGTGCCATTTAATGTTCCAGGCTGTGTGTATCTGGGAGCATGCCAGGTGTTTCATGTCCTTTCCACGGTGTTGCTGAACATTCCTGCTAATGGCCAGATCCTCTCAGACCTAAACCTGCTGACTCTTCCAGGTAAGAAATAACATTCAAGAAGGTGTTAGTGATGTGGGCTGAGCAGAAGAGCTGCAACACAGGATCTGTGCAGAGCAGGCTCTCCCCTCTGCTCACTGCTGAAGAACTAAAATTCTAGATGAGGAAGACTGGAAGATCAGATCCTGCTGTACAACACACACATCCCCAGCAGCCTCTTTCTTTCTTACAGGGGTTCACATGGATAATGAAAAACACTACCAATACTTCTATGGAGGGATTCAGATCCTAGGCTCAGCATAGTCTTCAAAGGTCTAAGGAAAGAAAACACTCTATAAAGCAACAAACTGGGCATTGACCTGCTGACTGGCCACCAGACTGCAGCCAGAGTACCTCTTAAATATCATTTTGTGTTTGAGCTCCTCGGGTCTCTGCTGTTCCCTTACAATAATCTCTCTTGGCTTCTGTTTAATGTGGGGAAAGTACAACAGAGTCAATCTGCAGGGTAAAGGTAAATGCACTTCTCTCCCATGGAAGAGTTGAACAGGATAATTCCTGAACCCACAGCAAGCATGTTCCTGCTATATATATTTCAAAATATGCTGTGATGGTCTTGTTGCTTCCCCTAAACAGCTGGACACAGTTCACTTAATAACCTCTCTCCCGACAAACTGCTTACTGTTTCCTGATAATCCAACCTTTTTTCTTTGTTGCTTTAACTTTGACTGTAGTGGCCTAAGTTTTAAATTTACCCTTAATGTTACTGCTATAACAAATGGGGCATGAGACTGACATCTTCTGGACATCAAGACATGTAAAATTCCCACTTTTCATTTGTCATTATGTTGAGCCTGTTTTCCCAAGAAATAAAGAAAATGCTTGATCTACATTTCTGTCTCTAACCAAGATTTGTCCACAGAAGGAAAGAATTGGAATCTTCATTTTAATTGCAATTGAATACCATGCTTTCAAATTGTTTCCCTTGCTTGGCAATAAGTTTCAATGTTAAGGTCATTTCCTTTTTTCTCCTTTTCTCAGCACTGGAGGAATACAGTCCTCTTAGCTCCTAAGAAACTAAAGATGGTTTTTGTTCCTGTGTTTATCTTGAATACCTAGGACTTCGCAGAAGCTGCTCTTTTCCTATATAATGATACTGCATTTCCAGGGCAATCCCTTGGAAAAGACACTGAGTAAATGACAAACAAACCCAAGCAAGAAGAAAAGACCATGATGCATATGCTGCCCAAACTTTCCCTCACCTTCCCCAGCCCCCTCAGCAGCAAATCCCCCACTAAACCCCAGAACAAAACATGGAGCATATGTGAAAGCAATAACTTGCTCTGATGAATCGATGTCTTTATGCTACCCTTTAAATCAGATAAATCACTCAAACAAATAATGTAAATCTAAATTTAACCAATTGGACAATGCCTAGAAAAGCCCAGTGTTCCTGAAAGTGCTGAAATAACATTTCCTAGCAGCCAGCAAAAGATTAAACAAACCCAAAAACCCATCAAATCCAACTGGGGCAGTGTGACAACCTTATTTACAGAACATAGCTGGGGTTTTTTAAACACTTTCCAAACTAGTATTTGTTTTTAATGCACTGCTGTCTTTCAATTTGGCACACATTTAGCTGGAAGAATTGCCATATCAACACTCAGGAGTCAGAAAGAGAACATTTAAGTAGCTAATTGGAGCAGTGTCACATAGTCCCACAGCATCATAAGTAGGTCTGTATTGCTGCTGAAGCAAACACAGGTTTCTGCCCCAGCTGCACCCATCCTTGTACACAGTGACCCCTATAAATATAATTATCCTACAGTGTTTGGTGATGCCATATACATTATCCCTTCAAGTTGCATATCTGATGCTTTTCAGTTTCCTCTAAAGACCTTGAGCTAAGTTATGTAGTGTCCTTGGCAGCAATTACTTGTCTCCAGTCACTTTCTGGTGATACATAAAGTAGAAAATAATAAATTAAATAAAAATATCCCCAGTACCCTGTGTGTGGTAACCCCACACAGATGTTGGCAAGTGCAAGCAAATCAAACAAGCTCTTTAGAACAAGATAATATTCCATGATGCCGCATGGAAGTCGTATGGCTTATCATGCAAAGGCTACAGCAAGAGAGACTGCAGTTGGAGGAAAAATAAAAGGAATAATTTAAAAGACTTTTTATTTTATTTTTATTTGTATTTTTAAAAGTACTTCATATTCAGTATTATTTAAAAATACAGACTTTAACAACACATCTTAGAATAAATCACAAACTCACAGAATGGTCTGCGTTGAAAGGAACTTTCAAGATCATCTATTTCTAGCCCCCTGGCATAGGCAGGGACCCTTTCCACTAGACCAGGTTGCTCAACCCTGTCCTTGAACACTTCCAGGGATGGGGCATCCATCTTCTCTGGGCAACCAGTTCCAATGCCTCACCACCCTCACTGGGAAGAATTAGTTCCTAGTATCTGCTGTCAGAACCATTGCCATCATCTCCCAAGACATTTAAAAAATCAAGGGTGGTCTTGTTGCTAAATCACAGGACTGGGAAACAAGCCTGTTTCCAGAAAATGCCAAAACTTCCCTCTGATCCTCGTAAAGTGCTTTAACCTTCCAGCTCTCTTAACTTTCCAGCCTTCACACAGATAAAATACTTAACCTATTTTAGCCCTGCCTATCCTCAATCTCTTCCAGAAGGGAATTCTGAATGTCCCTGAGCCATGCTGGTAGTGTTCTTTGAGGGCTAGCACTGAAATGTTCTAGATGGAAGTGCAAATAATTAGTAAAACTGGAGAGGGTTTGTCAGCTGAACATTGATATTTTTGTGAGTCCTTCTGTAGTTGTGAGTTGCCAGATGGTCCCATTTTGCAAAACATCAGTGGGAATTTCGTGTACATTAAACCCAAGTCATCAGGTCAAATGCAATTCTCATTTGCTAAACGCTGAGCACCACTGGTATAAATCCATACAAAGTGCAACAAGGTGAATATGTTAAAGTTCAAGAAATATACCAAAAAGAAAAGGTTTTCTTGTGCTAGAAAGTGTGTATTAGCTAAACTTTATATTTTAAATGCTGGTCTCCTGTGAACTCAGTAGATATTTTCCGTATGTCCATGTGTTGGAAGTTTCATAAAATGCTGAGCACGTATATTTAAAATAGCTCTGACAATGTATTAAAAAGCTCTAAAATATTATGACATGGCCAACTTCCATGTTTTTTAAAATCCATGACATGACACAATATATTTTATGTGTGGAAATATACATCATAAATATTGGCCAATGTCATAATATTTTTAATGTTTTATATGTTGTCAAATCTGCTTTAAACACTGTATGTGTGCTATACATTTACTGAAACATAACTCAGAGACATGCAGGAAATCAACTATATTCTTTTTCCATGTGGGTTTACTATACATTTTATGATTTTGTTGCTTCTTATTGCATCAAGCCTTTTTTTTTTCTTTTTTCCTTCTTTCTCTTGCTTTCTTTCTTTCTTGCTTTCTTCTTTGCCTACTTTCTTTTCCTTCTTTCCCTGCTTTTTCTTACTTTCTTTTGTTTTCTTTTTTCCTTGCTTGCTTTTACTTCTGCTTCTCTTGAACCAGGCAAATGTTGTTTGATAAACAATAGACTTCATAACTTTCTGTTTTTTATACTTTTCTCTTAGCTATGCCCCTGAACCAAGCGGCTCCAAGTCGAGTACAGGTGTGATTATATTAACCTTGTCTTTGAAAACTAGGGAAATCTCTGCCTTTCCTAAAGCTCCTGCAGTGTCAGAGTTTCATCCGTCTTGGCCCAGCTGCAGGGCCAACAGAACATTTTATGATGCCCTGGGGTAAGGCAAGTACCAAGCAGAGCAGCTGAAGTCCTGCAAACCCAAAAAATCCTTTTCTTTGCGTGTCGGTGTTACTGCAAAGCAATCAAACCCTGCAAGGCAGGGCAAAAGTTCAGCACCTCAAAGGTGTCATGTCCCTGGGCTGGTGGTTGCCACTCCCTGGCTTCCAAGAGGCCTGGCCAGCTGTGGTGTGGACTGGCCAGGTGTGGTCACTGCCACTTTCAGATGACTACCCCTGACATCGGCGGCCACTGCAAATTGCTTAAACACAGTGTTTCCCTGCAAACCAGAACTTCATTCATCTCACTGACCCAGACACCGCTGAACACTTGTCCACCTCTCAGGGGCACAATCTCCCACGTCCAAAGACAAAATAATCATGCAGACTGGAACAGTTCCATCAGCAAGGAATACTATGAGACAATTCTTTTAAGAAAGATGCCCCAAAAGAGCTACTTTATTGCAGCTGTAGACTGAAATCCTGGCCCCAGAAGTAGAAAGGAAAATCCTCGGAGTTCAAAAGGCAAAAGGCTTTACCTCTGCACTTGTTTCTTATCAGACATGGTAAGTCTGATAAGTTTTGAGTTTCTACTGCAAACACCTTCATACAAAAAATGCCTAGCTATGACAAGAAGGAGCAACAAGCAGGTCACAGAGATGATTTTTGAAAGTGCTTTACTAGAAAAAGAATGTATATGTAATTAATGATGTTCTTAGCGTGAAAGGGAGTGGTGCAGTAGTTGACCAAAAAAAAACCCCAACCACGAAAAGAATAAGAAAAGAACTCAAAATATTTTAGAATGTTATTTCATGTTATTTTATTTTTTCAGGTTTTTCCCTTTCCTTTTTTTATTCTTCCTGCATTTTCCCTTTAGAAATGGGAGGGAAGCTTAATTAAAACAAGTTGTTCTGCAAGCAGCAGAACTAATGAAACCTTGTTTCCTGTGGGGTTTTGTCCTGTATCCCGTGCTGTGATAACCTTAGCTCTATTCTCATATCCTCTATGGCTGCCCTTGCAGGTCCCCAAAAAAAACCACTCAAATTCCCACACTCCCTATAGTCCTCCACCACGTTCCTAAAATTCACATTCTACGCATGTGCTGTCATGCCCCAGTTCCTTCCTAAACCACTGGCTTTGTCAGAAGTTGTAACAACTTCATTATCCTTGCGACTGGCCCCAAGCCAGTTTGCTCACCTGTCTTTAAAGCTGGTATTTAATCTTCACTCCGGTATCTTCCATTAATCTTAGCGTCACCCTATAATGTTAGACATGCAAAAGAAACATGAGAAACTACTAATGTGAACGAAAATATAGGAAATGCATTCCAGAGTACACTCAGTAAGAATTCACATCTATACTCGGACCTGTTAAATATTTAACTCTGAAAAAAACGTTGCAACTGCATTGGCACAGACAGCCCAGCTTGTGATCCAGGCCATGGGCCTGCTGTGTAAATTACTACTGGATTCCCTAACGTAGGGAGGAAACCTGGAAAGCAAAGCCTGGGAATTCAGTAGGTGGGCATCAGGCAATAAATCAATAAATAAATATTTCAAACAGAAAAGTGCTCGTATCTGCTGAAGCAATAACCCAGAGCTGAGGAGCTCCTGTGCTCTGTGCCTGAAGCATGCAGTGAGACTCCTGGGAGCACCAAGATATGGACCAGACGATGAGTCTGTGTGTCCTGGCCAGGGACATTTAGGAGATGCTGCTGGGATGCCTGGGTCGAATGGGATACACTGCCTTCTCCCCTGGCTTTGCTTCTGAAGAACATGCAGCCATGCAGCATCAACCCAACGCCATCAGGATGGCTTTTCCTCAGGAATTGAAAGGATTTTATGCATTCCACCTTCACAGATTGGAGAGATGTTGAGCTTCAGTGCAGATGTTCAGCCCTTTCCAAAACCCCAGCCCTTTTCAGGTGTTTCTCCTCAGCCATCCAAAAAGCACAGAGACCGGCAGGCATCAGTCACTTGTGAAATACTCTGGATGGGAAAGAAGGTGCCTGAGCAGGATCAGCCTTAACATCTGAAGTGTGTCCTCACCCCTTACCTTCTTTCCACTAATTTACTTTACTCCACTTTCTGAGACACCTTTTCATGAGCCAAAAGTTACTTCAGTCAGGCTAGGGATAAAAACGTGTGCGTTAAAAAAAGAGTGAGAGCACATTTTTAAACGCATTTCTCCTCTTCTGTCAGGAGCTCATTCTTGATAGTGTGGGTCAGTAATTCTGAAATGGGATGGGAGAAAGCAAAGGTAGGAACAGTCCTATTCTGGGAGGTGGTTGAGGCAAAAAGGAGGAACAAATAAAGACAAAGAAACTACAGATTTAAGACATACTAACTAAATATAATTGCTGTATCTGCAGAGGAGATGCTACAAATAGCAGAAAAGGCAGTTTGGGTAAAGAGAGCAAGCTGAGACAGTATGTGAAGCAAAATGAGTGCCATCAACCAACAGCATGAGTGAATTTTGGAAATATTTGTGGGATCTCCTAAAAAGCTTATCGCTCCACATTAAGCCATCTAAGGCAAGTGTCCAGAAATCCTGTGGAGGAAGGAAGAAAAATTGTTGTGTTTTTTTTTCCCCAGAAGGAATACTCTCATCAGCCTTACTAGAAAGTTATTTCTTTTCTTTAGGGAAAGACAAAAATATTATATTTCTAAGAGATGATCCTTGGTTTATTTTTTATTGCACAGGTTAGCTGAAGGCACTTGGATCTGAAACATAATTCATTTTTTCCATAAGTAACATTCTAACTAAAAATGGTCCCTCTACACCCACAAAGAGTGTTTCATTGTTCTCTAATAATGAAATCCATGGACAGATAGCAGTGAGCAGTGTATAGTACAACAGTCCTTGTAAAGGATGAGTTTTGCCAGTACAGCAGATTGGTATAAATTAGAGAGAGACAACATGAAGACAGACAGCAACAACTTCTGCAGCTAGGGGTGGAAGGAGGAAAGCAGCCTTCCATCTGAGCCTCAGAGGGGCACCTTGCTCCCAACAGGATGAAGATTTGATTCCTGACTGCCCAGAGAGCAAAGTGGAGGGGAAAAAGAGAAGCTGGATAATTGCACTTGAAATGAGAGCAATTGCAAGCAACCTGGGTGCACAGTTCAGAGGTCTGGTCCCTCACTCTCCCCAGGTACTTTGAGAGAGCAGGAACAATTACAGCTGCAGTGGGAGCAGGAGTGCAGGGAAAGGGGCAAGAGAGGGACTGCCAAAAATAACCCTCCCTAAGCTGCAGAAGAAGTGATTGAGAAAACAGTCAGGGCTCTAACATACAGCACTGTGCATGAGTCCCAGACAGAGCAGTGAGTGTGGGCTTCAAACTGCAGAGCTTTTCGTGGAGGGGGAAAGACCCCACTACCTCTTAGTTCTGGTATAACTATACTTCCACTTGCCACATCTTATATCCTGCTGTAATTGCGTCCCAGTGAGCCGTGCCCGTGCTGCATATGTACTTCCCAGCCTGCCCATATGCTTCTTAAGTGGTGAGCTCATCTAAATCACCCCTCTCATTTACCTCCTACAGAAACTATTCATGGCCAGTCTATTTCTATTCTGACCAGATCGTTGATGCTCCACAGGACTTTGTGGAGCCAACCCTACCAAGATAATTGTCAGATTTAGAACTGGTTACGAAAAGTTCTTCCCAAGAATATTTATTTGGTTAAAAGAATCCCAGAGATTCTCAAATTCCTGTGAACAGCAGGTGATTGTTTTTGCCAACATGCAGCCCGGATCCATATGACAGCTTTTTATACAGCTGAAGGCAGCAAGCACGTTAGCCTCTCTGAGGCCGTGCTTGTGCCAGTCCAGATCAGGCTGACAAAAGTGGATAAGCAGACCTGAAGGTGAACTCAAGATGTCTTAAAAGTCATGTACAAGTTCATTCATGTCCAGAAGTATTCAGCACACACAGTAGGGGAACAAATCATCAAAGTTGCCTATGGCTGAATTTCCAAGAACTCTGTTTCCACCGCAGAAGCCAGATATTCTAAACATTTTTTAGGTCTTTAAATAATGGGCTGTACTTTCAGGCTACATCAACCCAAGTAGCTGAGATAATTTCACTGTGTGGCTACTCATTTAGATACCCAAAGAGGTTCAAGGTCCTTCTGAAAAATGACCGCTAAAATGTTCTTGCTTCAAACACTTGACAATTGGGTATGAAAAGGTGAAAGAGGCTCAGCTCTTTCAAACACACATTCAGAGGTGATCCCTAACATGATTTAAAATCTCTCTGATTCAAAGCAGTATGTATCCTGTATTCAGGAATTCCTCTAAAGTTCATTTTAGTGGAGGACATCAGCGTTTTGCCTCGATGTGTGAAAGGTGTAGGTAGAATTAATTGACACTGTCAAAACTTTTAAGGCAGCATGAATTTTAGTGAAGGAGGGGTAGAATAGAAAGTCTTGTTCACATACAGACTTCTTGTCCTCACATGGCACCTGTCATGGTATGAGCTGGAACAGAGCTCCAGCTTTCTGAACTGTCTGTTCCTTTCCTTGCAGAGCAAAAGCAAAAAGAGATGATCAGGCGATGTCGCTACACAGGGCTGCGGGTGGGGAAGAGAGTAACAGATAGTATCTGATGGTATTTAATAGAATCTTTTCAAATGGAGTGGTAGGTGGGTTTGGAAGGTTGCCTGTTCTAAAAGAGTGAAATGTATTGTTTGGAGTGGCACAATGGGACACAGCTATGGACTATGGAATAAAAGCTCAGGAAGGAAAATTCAAGATAACTGTCAGGAAAAACTTCCTAATGGTGTGATACAGAGCCTAATACTGTGGAATAATCTTCTAAGAGAAGAGGTGGAAGCCCAGCTGAATGAGTAATTTTAAAATTAGACTGTAGGAAACAATTCAGCATTGGCAAGGGCAATGGACAAGATGACCTCATCAGCCTTTTCCATCGCAGATTTCTATGGTTCTGAGGACAGAGAACAATAAAAAGCCACTGCACAGATTCAGTCCCAGAGAGAGTAGCAATGGGGCAAGTGGGATTGGCTCTTAAAATATGTAGATTGCTAAAGAGACTGTAAATGAGGGAAAGTAGATGTGAGGAGAGATGAAGTCACCAGTGTGTTTAGAATGTAGACTTGGAGGCAGTGATATGCAAAGTCACGGGCAAGGAACATAGAATTGGAACAGAACAACTTCAAAGAGAGAAAAGGCAGCAGAGCATGGGGTAGGGAGTCTAGACAATTTTACACGGAATGCATTTGCACTTACCAGGTGCGAGGTATGCACAACTCTCATTCATTAAGAGCCATCAAGTGTCAGAGCAAAGCCATTTTTAATACTTAAAGATCATGCAGGAATTTAAGAGTGATGTCCAGGTACTTGGAAAGAGAGTAATGTGGATGCTGTGCTTTTGCTTCACAGCCATGCACATCTGCTGCTCTCACCAGCATTTGCAGCATTCGGCTAAAGGGCTCAGGCTGTGTGAGCTTGTCTTCTGAGCCAATGTCATCACCAGCTATTTTCTCAGCCACTTCTGACAATTAAACACACACGGATTTCCTTTTGCTCACGCCAAGCATGAGTCTTCGGTTCGTTAGTGTTTATTAGAGAATAAAGCACTGCAAGAAAGCCTAACATTCAGAATTCACCCTGATGCAGCACAGGTAACAAACTGTGCATTTATTGTCTACTGGGGAGCTGAAAATAGACAGCAGATTAACAACCAGTACAAATGTTCAAATTGTCTTTGTAAAACTAAAAACATTATGTGTTATGGCCATTTTGGAAAGGGTTGGGAGAAATCTGTCCCAGTTTATTGCAAGTGGATTTACGGTTTATAATTTTACAAATTCATTTTGCAGCAGCTTCCAAACTGTGTGTGTGATGTATGCTGTGTCACATGCCCTGAGGTATTATTGACTGAATGGCTTCTCACACTGTGGTATATAGCAAATGGCATGTCACAAACTCCTCTGTTCAAAGTTCATGAAAATTCCAAAATGCTGCAAAATTCCAAAGAAATTTTGAACTATGTTTTCATGAATACATAGTGAGCTTCGGAGTATTTACAGAAAACAAATATTGTGAACCTTCCCATCACTAACAGACATCAAGAAGCTAATCAAATGAGGATAATTTATACATTGACCAATTTCTTCAAGCGGTTTCAAGATATAAAGACCAAAAATGTATAATGGCTTAAAAATGTTATGCAATCCAGTCAAGAACTTAGAAGTGCATCTGAAAAAGATGAATTTCAATAGTAGTAGAAAGTG
>WAAG01062174.1:16862-43097 GCA_013390105.1 Tichodroma muraria
AAAGGCACACTATAGAGAAGCCTAACAAAGAGTATTATCTGCAAGAAATGAACACATGTAAAATAATAACTGAGTTCAAGGAGTTTTTGCTTATATATAAGGTTATATATAGGTTTTATGTACAATTCAAAAAATAAGTAGGTTTGTCTTATACAGTATTTAAAAAAAAAAAAATCAGTAATATCTTAAAAAGCCATCTTGAAATATTTTTTTTGATGAATATAGGAATTAGTTAACTTTACCATAGGGGTACACTAGAAAAATGAGGCTCAATTCATTCCCAAAAGTTCTTTGAGCTCAGATTGTGCAGTGTTGTACCTCTCTTATACCAATTGCTTGTAGTGTGATGAGCCACTGCAACAAAAATGCTTGCTGCAATAACTAAGTTGCACTTGAGCTGAGATTTTTCTAGGATGACACAAGGTAAGGCCATGATGTCACTGTTTTATTCAGCCCTTGAGCTGCCTGTTACAGTTCAGTGCAGTTGTTGCCAGAGAGAATAATTTTAGTGGTCTAAACCTGATGTCTGAACAGACATCCTGGAACCATAAGGTCTGAATATTGGCAGAGCAGAGCAAGTTCTTCACCCTTCTGTGGTAGCTCTGTTTTACTAGTAGGCAGTTTATTGAACAGGGGGCTTTAAACTCTGCCCTTGGAACCCAGAACTCACATGAAAACTAAAACTTCCTTGTTGCTTTCCATGAGCCCATGAGACTGTTCCAGTGTCATTGGCCAAAGTTTCCCATTCATCCCCTTCTGGGCTTTATGCTGTTTATTTTCTGTCATCTGCAGCGGGGATGGATGTGTGTCAGCAGTACTGCACTGTGAGAAGTAAAGCACTGCAGGGGCCTTTGCAATGAAAACTGCTACACTGAAGTTAATCATAATTATCATTAACACATATGCGAGCCACTTCCAGTGTGTTCTGTCCAGACCACAGTTACAGCTGCTAAAGACTAACCAATTGACTTAAAATTTATAATCCTGTTCTCAGCTCACTCTGCAGTGCTTGGGGACTGGTTAGTACCTCATGCATTTAATGCTCAAGACCTGTGGTGATATTGCCTATTATCATGATTTAACACTGACTAATACCCTGCTATTCCTGGCAATACCAGCCATTAGCTGAAAGTGAGAAAGGATTAAAAACATAGCTGGGGCATTCACTGCTAGTTTTTGTGTTATTATGCAATGAATTCTGATGGTATTCTTACATATTTTATGTACTGAAAAAAAAAAATAAATCTTTCTGGCTAAAAACATATTTTGGTCCAATTAGGATATCTTCCACATGCCCATACGTTAATAGTCTGTATAGATGAGCCAAAAGAAATATATGTAGAAGAATATGTCTGTGCAAATACCTGTGTGTATGTACGCCAACACAACGCCCAAAATGCGTTTATAGCAAGTGTCATCATGAGTACGCTCCAGGTGCTCCACTGGATGTATGTTCATGGGTCAGTACAGCCAGTGTTGAAACTCATTCTCAGGAGGAAAGCAGCAGACATTCTGCAACAGCAACTGTACACAGCTGTGTTTGCAGAAGGGGAAGTAAAGTCTTCCAAATTAAACTGTTGTAAAATTTAGATAGGCAAAATTCAACTACCAGAGTTGGACTTGGCTGGCATTCTGAGATCTTTATCCTTGCTCTTGCAAAAGGTCCCATGTGACCTCTGCAACCACAAATGGGGTGTATCTGGTTTTGCATCTCATTCAGGAGGCAGTAACATCTGCATCCCAGCAGAGGCGTTCACCTTGCACAGCACCGCTCCACCCCAAGAACTTTAGTAGCACACCTTCCTGTTCTGACCCTTTCTTCTGACTCCAAGGCTGCATTGCTGCCTTGCTTATCTGCAGTCTACCCACCAGTCCCCTCGCTTGCCACCCCTCATATCTTCAGAAAGTCCAACCAGGCACAAGGTTGACTATTGGACTATTATAGGAGGTGGACTATTATACAAGTGGACTATTATAGGAGGATTTTATAGGGAACGGGACAGGAGAGAAGATCTGACATCAGCTTTTGCATGGTGGCAATAGTCCTCTTTGCACAGAGCTGAGTCAGAAAAACAAGCTTTGCAGAGCTGTGGAGTAAAAATGAAGGTGAATTAATCCATACTCTGCTCTATGTCTGGGAGCAATGAACATCTATGAAAGGAAGACAAGACAACATCCATATTTTCTCAGAATGGGAAAATCTTGAACACTCCAAATTAGTTTGGCTTTGAGGCGATATACATGAAACTGTGTATAAGAATTATCTGTGAAGCTACTGCTTCTGAATTTGATACATGCAAGATATGTTGTTTCCAAATTAAAAGAAGGAAGAATGTGTGGAACAAATCTAGGAACACTGGAAAGAGCCTGAGCCTGTTCAGAAGAGGTGAACCTGCAGCCTCATTCATTAGGGTCCCCAAAAGACCTCCAATGAACCCATGCCAGCACAGCTGGACTGTGGTAAGCAAAGCTCCCCTGGAAATAAGTCAATCCAGACTGACACTTCCATTGATTCTAAAATATAGATATAAACTTGAGTCTTAATCACTCCAGAAAAAACAACACAAGTCAGACTTGCACACACCCAAAATACAAATATTGGACGTGCACAGTCATAAAACATTCAAAGCCCTGATGCTGCTGAGTATGGCAAACACACACCTGCTCACCAGCACAGGGAGTTTATCAGCTTCCTAAGGGTCTTAGGAATAAAACAAAATGCAGTATCTGAGTTTAGTCTTTACTATATTCCTAGAAACCTCTTGACCAATTTCAGTTTCCACTACCTAAGAAAACACAGCAAGAATAAAACTTTTTGGTTAATACAAGAAACCTGGCTCCTGGTATTGGAGGTCTGCACTCATTTCTCAGCACTGCCGCTAGTATTCAGTGCGTTTGGGCAACCCAATCTCACATACATACCGAAGTCAAGGAGTAAAATTGCTGTATTTACCCTGTAGTACTTTTCCTGCTTTTATACAAGTCCACCATCTGGGCTGTGACCTCCAGGGACAGAGTAAGCATCCTCTGAGCCTGTAAAATGCAGGGCACAACAGGGCCTGTTCCACACTACTGTGACAGAAACAATAAAATAACTGAAAGGACTAAGATGATGCATTTTCAATCAAACCAATGCCTTCACCAGCAATGCTCCAGAAACATCTATGCATTGCCAGAAATTCCTCTTACCTGCCAGAATCTGTTCTACTGAATTTGGAAAGGATTTCCTTAGAATTCACTGTGAAAATGTCATTTTGCTATTCACCTATTTGCTACAACAACAAAATCCTTGCTCTTTTGAACAGGATGTGTGAGAAAAAAAACAAAAAGAAAGAACAAGCAAACAAAATTCTGAATGTTGCAGATTAACAAATATGCTTTCCTTGCCTTTTTTGCCATCACACAACCAGAGAGACTACCAGGGCACATTCCTCACTGCCTGATTACAAGGCACCACATTTCAACTGACTTGGTTTAGGAAGGTTATCCTAGGTATGCAAAGTGACTGCTCAAGAACGGGACACACAACACCTCATTCACAAGCCAAGACAATAACAACACTCTGTCACAACTACTTGTACCTGCCCTTTCCTTTAGAGAAAAATCTTGATGTATTGAATGGCAAAATCCCTCTGTTGTTTTTAGAAGTATCTTAATTCTTGGTTTATTGTATGAACAGTTTTCCTAAATCCACTCATCAGTCTGGCCATTGTACCACTCTCTTATTGCTATGCAAAGCTGAGCTGATAGTTTTTTGAAGCTGCCCTTCTCTACAATTCTTAGGAGGAGGGAGGAGGAAAGGATGAGAAGCCAAGAGCTGAAGAGGATGTAGTGGAATGAAAGATGATCAGGGAAGGGAAAAGGAGAGTCTGTTTTGTTAATGCTGTTCTGGCCACCTCTTACGTCTTCCTCCCGAATTTTTTAAGTTCTTCAGCTGCATGTATTTAGCTTTCTGGCTGCTTTTGTTTTTTGGCTACCCAACCTCTCTCCTTGCATCTACTCACTTTCTTTTTTTTCTTTTTTTTTAAGAAACTTGCTTAAGCTTTTCCGGCCACGTCTCTCTCACATTGTGTGGCCGCTTGTCTCAGCTTCCTTGCCAGGCTCCCAAGCAGGGCTGCTTGGCTTAGACCTCCCCCTGCTGCTCAAGATGCTGTCAGGGAGCTGCAGAAATCTACACTGTGGGATGGGCGCAGGGCACCAAGCACCTCCACACAGGCCATGGGGTGCTTCATCTCTGCTAACAAGGCAAGGTGATGAGGACTAATCTGCCGGGCTCCCTTCTCACCTCACAGATCACATGCCAAAATGTGCCTGGAGAAAATTGTTCTCTCCTAGCTCTGCCGCTCCTGGGGTATTAATATACAGTAATGGATAAAGCAGCCAAGGGCAGGCAAGACAGCTCCTAAAACACTCTCCATGCCAGCATAGAGGGCTCCAACAGGCAGCACAAAGTTTAAGGTAGCAATCTCCAGATGCTTTGCTGTTGAATTCTTGGGATTCAAGACAGTACACGTGCACTTATACACGTTTTTCTATCCACTAACCAGTCTATCTATAAATGTTTTGTTGCACTAGACAGTAAAGTGTACTCCTGTGATACAAAATGTCTCTATATGGAGCTTCTGTAGACACTTTGTACGCTCATGTGTTTACATAATCAAAGTAGGAAAGTGCAAGAATGATAAAATCAGGTTTATAAAACTGCTTTCTGTAGCACTGCCTCATAACTCAAAAGTAATTCACCAATGTAATTAAAAAGAAGCTTAATCTTAAGTCATAAACCCAAAACAAGAATAGCACTGTTTATATCACTTGTAGCATTTGTTCTGAGGTGCAAACACTGTTCCTACTCTAATGAG
This sequence comes from Tichodroma muraria, assembly GCA_013390105.1. NCBI lineage: Eukaryota > Metazoa > Chordata > Aves > Passeriformes > Sittidae > Tichodroma > Tichodroma muraria. The sequence continues at coordinate 21,722 of WAAG01062174.1, forward strand.
AGTGGCACAAAAATCATTTACCCAGTAGTGAAGGGGAACAAAGGAACAGTGGTGCCAGTGCTGCAAAGTTACAAACACACTTTCAAGTGTATAATGGCAAATCCATCCCAAGAGCCAGGAAAGGGAGAAACTCCCCACTTCAGCAAGTAAAAAGCTGAGAAATGGCTCAGGCCATCGAATTTCTCACTCATCAGTATGTATTCATAGAAGCATTAGTTGCATATACTCTTTATGAACTGCACTGAGGAGCTAAAATCTCACTGAGTTCTCCAGTTCATTTAGCCAGACACTGCTCCCAGCCCCTCAGCAGCCCTTGCAGCAATGTGGTCTAGAAAAGTCTTGTGCAGTCAGTGCTGCAAAGTCCTGGTGACTAGGGAAAGCAGGGCACTCTTGAGGAACTTCAAATTCCCCTTAAACTGCAAACAAAAACCCAAACATGTTCCCTTCCCTGGCAAGCTCCCATCTTCTGGAACCTCCATTCTTTTTGTGTGCATTATTTTGCATATATTCTTCTGGAACTTCCATTCCTTTTGTATGTACTCCCAGACCCCAAGTGTTGTCAGACTTCTGATCTTTTGACACAGACAAAGAACATACTTGGCTATAGCTTCTGATCCCTTTCAGAAATCAGAGTCTCCAAGTGTTCTAACTTATTCATGTGCTGCTTTAAAGCTAAGTTGTACCAAATTAGTACCCCCAACAAAAGTGAGGGGGGTGGGTGTGGGTGTGGGTGTGGAAATAGTCAACAAAAAATACCAAACAAGCATAAATGTAAAGTTTTACATGAACAAGTAAAATTTAATTTTTTTGTCTCAGTTTGTGTGAGTGTAATTTAGGTTTTTGTGAGTGAATTAAATTAAGAAGGGGATATTTTGTCTATTTGAAATAACTTCCTCTGAGATTGCCCAGTCACCTTGATATGTGGAACACCTCTATGGCAATGAGTGAATGGTGGTGATAAAAAGGAGCTGAACTTGGTAGCAGAGAAGATTATGGTCCTTCACAGAGAACAGAGCATCTGCCCTGACTGAGGTAGTGAAACACCTGGAAATGTTGAAAAGTCTAAAGTTTTTATTTCAACCTAAAAGAATACAGTGAAGAAAAAATCAGGTTGAAATTTTCAAAGTCTGACCATGGTCCATGATAAAAAGATTTGGGAAAGAAATTTTGGGAGAAAAAAAAAAAAAGTCATAAACCCCACTTATAGTTCATTGGTATAGACATGAACAGTCATTTCTTACTCTTATGTACATATGGAGCAGGAACAGACACTGCTGCTAAGTTTAACTCCATTGTATGTTTTTCAGCTACATTAAGGAAAATAAATTTCTAATGCACATATGTACCAAATCAAAAGAAGCCCGCAGAAATCTTAGTAAAATATATAGATTTTAGCATTGTTTATCTGTATTGAGTTTAAAGAGACTGCCAAGTGATTTTGTACAATAAAATACAACAAATACTATCTAAGCTTCTACCCTTTCTTCATTAAAAGTCTCCCACTGAATGTCTGTCTTTGATGCAGCTGATCCAGTGATGGGACTTTAAAAGAGTCCCTTCCAGCCCAAACTGTGCTGTGATCACAAGATTATTCTGCCAGCAAAATGTCATTAAAGGATCTTTCTGACACAGTGAAATGCATCTATCCCCTTATCATTGCAAGACCAGTCCAGTTTCCACTGCAATCCATGGGAAGATTCCCTTTGACTTCCATGGAGATTGGCTGGTTTCATAATAGCTTTACATTTCTCTGACAGTGATACAAATCAGAAAGAAACTACTTACAGTGATACAAGTAAGAAAAGAGGAAAGTCTATAGATGTTAATACTTACAAGGTCATACTACACAAATTGTTGTTATCTACAGCTAATGGTCAAATATTAATAAAATATTAATTAGCATCTCAACACCTTTTACTAAATTGTAAACAGTTAAACACATAATTTAGTTTATAACATAATAGTGTCACAGAAAAACTGCCTAATTCTCTGTTTTGAAGCTGAAACTCTAAATGAGAGAATTTTATATGAAATAAACTTTGCCAAGTGAATGCTAAATTCCACTAGGTTTTCAGATGTTCCTCACTGCTCTTCTTACAGGATTTTCTAATTATCCTATTAACAAGTATTACTTATTTCTTTGTACTTTGCAGCTTGTCTTTCCTTTAAAATTAAGACAGCATGTTGAATTGAAGCCATTCTTCTACTTTCCACAACAACAAATTACTGTCATTATGAGTAAAGGATTGTGATTCACCATCATGAGGAAATGCGAGATGCAGAATAGGATAGGCACAGTAGGGCTCTGCAGCTGTACATTCTCTTTCCTTCAGCAGAAACAGTCTTTTTTTCACAGCAGTTCTCTCTGGGTACAGATACAGAACATTAAAAGCTGAGCAGAAAAGGTAGGACTGAGTTTAAGACTGATTTTCACAGTGCAAGAGGAAAATCATACCCTGTACTCTTGACCTCTTCCTCTAAATATTGCTTTAAAAATCAAAGCCATTTAAAGTTTATTCTCTCAACCAGTTTAAAATGGGGAGACCCTTAGGAGACACCTTGTTAAAGCAGCAGCCAGGTAAACAGGTTACACTTTGGAGGAAACAAAGTCAGGGTTTCCTTCCATAACTGCTTCTTGTCATATTGCAAGATTAGCTTTGAAAAATGTTGAAATGGTCCTGATAATGTCTATCACTAAATGCTCTCTGGTGACTGAACTATAAGTTCCGTGGTCTTGTTTCCTGTACAGTGAATAACTGCATAAATTAAATAAGAAAAGATACCAACTATGTTATTTGTGTGCTGCTTTACTGACAGTCTCACTAGGGATGCAAATGATGATTAAACAGACATACACTGCACCCTTCAACTCCTCCAGTGTTTTTCCTTTCAGGTTTGGACTACCACACCTCTGTAGGGCAGCATGGGAGAGAGAACTGGAGCACTTCTGTGGAAAGGCAGAGGATTTTGGTCTCCAGGACTGTGATTCAGACACGTTTTACAGCCACTGAATTCAACATGCATATTTAATTTAATTTATTTTTTTAAAAATCTTGAATAGGCCCATTCTAGAACAACCCATTAAAAAAAAGTAATTGCAGAGTCTGTGCGACAGAGAGGGCCAAGGATCCCAGTGCACATTATTTTTTTGTGACTGAAGAGAGGGACTTTGGACTCAGGTCTGAGCTTAGGCCACATGACTTTTGTCCTGTAGCTGAACCTCTTTCACTGCCTCTCTACTGCTTGTTGGTTCATTAGTCTGAGGAAACTCTCATCACAGTAACAATTTCTGCAATGGAGCTGCAGAAGGAGTTGTGTCTGTTTAGAGATCTAATTGTATCTGTGGATCTGGACCTAAATTCCAAGATATATTACAATATAGCAAGAAATTCTAGTCATTTGGGTAGAGAACCTTTCATTTTTAAAACCTGCAAATATTAGCACATTTATACCCTTTCCAAAGGCAAATAATTCTGGGAATAAGGAGAAGGAAAACATTCTTTTGAGCAGCAAGAAACTGAACTCTCTCAGGAGCCTCTGAGTCTCTTCATGTGTGCGACATTGTGGAACATGCTGTGAATTGTAATTGACAGCACAGACTGTAAAATTATGGTCCCTTTCTAAGTGCTGTCTCTGCACTTGAGCCCTGTGGTATCATTTCTCAGGACCATGCATTTCTCATCCTTTAATCTGGAACCACTTTCATGCCCTGCACAGGCTCCATTACACACCCGTAGAGACTACCTCCTCCGTGAGGATGCTGTCCAGATGTCTGGGACTTACTCTCTGGGGTCCTCATGGCACAGAAGACATCTGACACTTGAGCCCAGAAATTTATTGTCAATGCAGAAGTACAAAACCAATAAAAGTTACTTCAGCTTACTCAAGTACTTCTGAAGCGCTGCTAATAATATAATGTGGTGATAACCAACCTCGTAATCCGCTCGCGAAACTACACGTTACTAACTGACCACAAAGGAGTTTTTCCCATTGTACTATTGTGGAAACTTCATGCCTGCAGGCAAATAATTTTGGTTAAGGGGGGAAGGTCTTGAGAACTTTCATGGGTTTGTGACAAGAACAGCTTGTCTGAGTCTAATTTTACCCAATAGTTGCATAAATGAATTTTTAAAACATGATACATATTCTTAATGTCTAATCCAGGACTGTGCGGTTTCATGCAGGGCTAATCCCATGGAGTAATATATGACTTAAAGCTTTGGATCAGAAAACTACTGAATATCAGTTATACCAAAAGTGTGGTGCCTGACGAAAGCTAAAATAAATAGAAGAGAGTGGCACGCAAGCGAAAAAATAGAAAAGACAGATAAACAGTATGAAAATGTTTTTGTCTGACACACTGAAATTCTCTAAGATACCGCTTAAGCACTTGGAACAAGAACCACATTAGTCAAAGAGGCAGATGTCAATTAAAAACTTCATGTTGGGCAAGTCCAAGAGAGAGAAGATTAAGAGAATCATAGAGGAGACACAAAAATGCTGGGGGACACAAAAATGTGTTTCAGCAGGCAGCTGCCTTTTGGAAACATGGTCCCACATTTCATTAGATTGGAGAAAATTTCAAAAGAAAGAGCCTTCCAGGGCAGGGAGTCCTCTAAAAACAGCCGTTCCCAGGAGGCAAAAGGCTGTGTCTCTCTGGATTCTCTCAACCCTCCTTGTTTTGCCTGACAGAAGAACTTGCCAACATGGTGCTGTCCCCCACTAAGACTTCATTCACGTGGGCAAGAGCAAGGACTGCAGTGGCTGCAATAGTGGGAGATGTTCTCTTTCTGGGTTACTTCAGGACTTGCCTCTGCTCCTTATCCAGCAGAGCAGTGGGACACCCTTGCCTGTCATCCCTGGGGAATCCTGCCCATCTCAGAATCTCCAGGCATGTAGGTCCTTGCCTGGTTGCTCTGCTTCATGCAAATGTTTTGTTGATGATGCCTGTAATGGATTAAGAGAAGAATATTTTACACAATTCCAGCCTGCTTGCATCACTTTGCTTATATTACGAGCTACCAAATAGATCCTAAATAAATTTATCTACATTGCACACGTACTCACTTCAAAAGTGACAGAAAATTGCCTCCTGGCTACACTCCACAGAGCCAAGGGATCACTCCCATGCTGTCCTTGATGGCAGGGGGGATGCACTGACATCATCTTGGAGGACAGACCTCTGAGCCAACACAACCTGAGCACCATCAGCCCTTGCGTGGTCCCTGCCCCAGGGCTCACAGCCACACAATTTGTGTCAGCAGACCCCTTCTGTCTGCCCTGTCCCTCCTGTGCTGCACTGGGGGCAGCAGCCAGAGAGCCAGTGGGACACAGCTAGGAGAGAGGCAGACTCCTGCTGGGAGCACCTGTTGTGCCAAGGAGCTGAGAAAATGCTGCTACAGTGCAGAAGAGTCAGCAGCCACCAGATGTGAGGGATGATCTCCAGATGTTAGGAGAATGTCAGCCTCCCACACTGGGAAAGCTGCTTACCACCATAATGGCAGAGTTGCTCTGTAATCCCCTCTTTTCTCTCCTATTTGTTTCTGCCAAAGCAATCAGCAAGTTCAAAGCTGCCACTGAACTCAGACAAAAAGGGGATGATTACAGCACACAGCAATATTCTGTATGTAAACCAGAACACTTCTCATTATGTAATGCAATGGCTTCCACAGTGTGCTACCCACAGCTCGTGGGAGCCTGCTCAGCCAGGCTGCTTTGGCCTTTTATCACATCCTAACCTCATATTTTGCCTCTGGAAGTCTTTAGTCGTGTCCCCGAGCACCAGTGCCAGCTAAGGAGGCAGTCATTATGCTCCCTTGGGTTTCTGCTGCAACGATGGTCCAAGTCTCCTAAATGACACTTGTAAGACAGCAAAGAAGCATGTTCTTCATTTTAGCTGATGAATTAGGCAGCCAAATCTATCACTGCTTTTCCCTTGGATCTCATGAAATATTATCTGAAGAGATAATCCGCTGCGATAAATAAAACAAAACAAATGAGCTCCTCAACAGATGGTTTCACTACTAAAGTCTGAAATCAGAGCTGAGAAAAACTTTATCTGCTATGACACAACATCTCACCAAATGCTGACAGATTTTTCCTGTTGTTCATATTTATATGATGAAAGCAATCAACATGATATTTTTCTTAAAAGGCAACCAAGAATCTCAGCCCAGCTTCAGACAAAGCTTTTATTTCCAGATGTTCTTCTCTTTGTAACATGAAACATAAGAACTTTTGTAACAGGGTCAAGCTAAAGATGCATCTACTCTAATGTCCCAACTTCTAAAGAGTACAGTTTAGGGTGTTTAAGAAAGTGTATAAAAGATGGCAAGTACACACGGGTTCTTTGCCTAGTTTATCATCCTGGGTTCTGTGTTTTCTACTTAAAAAGATTGTCCCTTTTGTGTAGCATTAGCACTGCATACGAGGCAAGATTCAGTATAATTAAAAGAATATGCATCTTGGATGAGTAGATTAAGTGAAAATTACTTACCACAAACATTGAAACACATGCAAACCTAAATTCCATATACATGAACATTTTACCAAAAAATATGATTTTTTAAATTAAAACTGGAACCGGAAGACAAGACTGTTCTCCAACAAAAAACAGATTACTTGAATTGTTAAAAGCTTTCACTTTCACTGTAAATAATACACCTTCACTACCAATGCTGTGTTTATCTCTACAAAAATGTTTACCCCTTGTCTTTTCAGTTCTGTGTCTGTTTTCTTATTACCTTAGAAGAGCTATCTTCTTGCTGCTTCTCTAAAAATAAAAGGCAAAATCCGTGTTAGCCGCAAAGAAAAAACAGGCACTCTGAAAATATGCATGATGAGGATACACAGACACTTTGCTCCAAACACTGTGCTCGGCTCATTCTGTGTTTGTATGGAGGTAGATGCACATTTAAGATAATCATTTGAAGTAACTTCAGATCCACGGCAGCACAGTCAAGACCAGGCAGCTTTGCCTGGCTGACTCCAACACAGATATAAATGTCTTGAGAACAGGTCTCTGTCTTTGTCCAAAGGGGTCTCTACCTCCAGTATGAAAGCCCACACAGTAGCCCCCATACACAAGAGAGCACTGCAAGGCTGTGAAAAAAAGCTGGCTAAGTCTCTTAAAAACACGTTGTGAAGCTGGCTAGGTCTCTTAAAAACACATTGTGAAGCTGGACATTTTAGGTTAAAAATACAAAATAATTTTTTGAATGATAAATTGGTCTCTGCTTATGAATTTTATGCTGCTGGAAACAAAAGAAACCACTATGTGCACCTTATGGTAAGGTTTAAATAAATATTAGTTAAAAAAGCAAAAGTGCGGTCTCCTTTATTGCCAATTACAGGTTTACAAAGTTAAACAGGGAAAAGTAATACTATAGCCAAAACAGACTTCCAGAGAGTCCTCCAGGGTCTCACTTGCTGTTCACTGGACTAACATTAGTTATATTTTTATACCACAAGAATGGGCAGGGAGTATTATTAGGGTTTTGGTAGCTTTATGATCAGCTTCATATTCAAGTTATTTTCTTCCAGAAATCTCCAAGTTTATGTGCAATCCTTAAGGAATATACCAATGAATTGGAAGAAGCAGTAGTATTATTTGTGAGGAAAAGAAAAAAGCCAGGCTCGGGGTCAGTCTAGAAGTAGATATAGCTGTTAAAATTTGGTTCAACACATTCAAAGCAAGTTGCTGGCTTTCTGCTCCCTGTGTTCCAGGAAGAGAGCATTCTTTGGCAGGCACTTCATTCAGAGGTTTCAATTTATGGGAAGGAGGCTTGCCTCAAAGAGGTTATTTTTCTTATTTGACCAAGGTTTGGTGTTTTCCATCATTAGCACTCTTTACCTAAAAAAAAAAAAAAAAGATTAATTTTCAATAGGTTTGTTTTCCTCCAGATAGCCAGGAGTTCCTAGGATTTTGTACTAAGGCACTCCTAGACCAAAGTGAAACCTACAAAGTAGGGCTTAAATATGTCAGAAAATAACCAGATGTGTGTGATCTTTGTGGACACTCCTACTGATCCTATTGCAGTAGCAGCACACCCAGGTGTGCCCAGGTAAGCCAGGGAAGTAAGCTGGCTACATTTTGCACACAGAAGCCAAGGCAGCTCTGGATTGCCCACAGCTGCATCATGCTTGCTGCAGGATTCACAGTTCAACCTTCATTTCCTGAGTAATAATCCAGCACTGCTAACCACAAAAGAAAAGGCTGTATCTCAGTTTCACCAGTCTTACATTGTCTAAAGATCTGGCCCAATACATACTCATTGTGAGATTTCCATAAAATATAGGGGTTCTTGGCCTATCTGCTTTCCTATCTCAGGTTTCAGAATTTTTTTCAAGAAGAGAGATTTTCACTAAAAGAGGTATTGTGCATTTTCCAGAGTTAGTCTGCATGTAGCAATGGAACATAATTTGCCATGAGGATTGACATGAGGTAATGCCATCTGCATCACATCTCTTTTTGCTATGGAGAAAACACTAAAGTGTAATTTGAGGTCAAGATTGTAGGGATTAAGATTACTGCTTCTTTTAAAGTACACTATAAAGATGGAAACTTCAAGTGGGCTTATAAAATGAAAAGATCCTTATGGCAGGCCATATTTTCAGCACATTGCCTGTTATTGCCTAGAAGAATATTTAAAACTGAAGTAAATACCCACTGTATTGCACCTTGATGTTTGTACCACATTCCCTTTTCCTCTTTGATTGTGTTGATTTAGGAATCCCTATGCCTGATCATAGAAATAATTCAGAAAACAAAATCATATCTTGAATCTTAAGGCAGGATGAATCTCCCTTAAGATTTCTACATGGTGCATATTTTCGTTTTCCCATGTGGCCCTCATAGTTTTGCATTCCTTTTTTCTCATCTTTTGAACTATATTTGATACAGCACATAGGGGACCTCTAGACTGGATTTCTCTTTCTCAAAAAGGAGACAAGACAGCCCTCAAACAATTCAGCTGGAGACCTGGGATCATAAAGGTTAAGCCATCTCAACCATAGAAAATGCTCAGCAATACCTAAATCCAGATCTCCCCTCTGTGCCTGATCTCTTATTTGTGACAGTACTACCACTCTCCTCCAACTTTATTTGACTCAGGGCAATGGTAACCTCTCTCTTATTCTCTGGCTTTGACACTGCTGACCTATCTTGGGATTCCAGAGAGGTCACAGCTGATTGCAAGCTGGAATTTTCCCAATTTTCAAGAAGGACAAAGGGAGCACCCCAGAAATGACAGGCTTATTAGTCTCACTTCATTTCCTGGTAAAGTTATGGAGAAGATTATTCTGGAAAGTATTGAAAAACACCTCAAGGACAACACAGCCACTGATCACAGCCAGCATGGTTTCATGAGAGGAAAGTCCTGCTGATAAAACCTGATTTCTTTTTATGACAATGCAACCGACCTAGCTGATCAAGGGAAGCCAGTTGAAGTAATCCTTTCGGATTTCAGCAACACTTTTGATACTGTGTCTCTCACAGGATCCTCCTGGACAAAATATCCATCCCACAGCTGGATAAACACATCATGCCACCCATGAGCAACCAGTTCATGGTTGTATCAACTGGGGTGACATCAGACAGGTGACCTGTCACTACTGGGGTTCTGCAGGGCTCCATCCTCATCCCAGTTCTCTTCAACATCTCCATAAATGACTTGGACACAGGACTGGAAGGGGTACTAAGCAAGTTCCCAGGTGATACAAAACTGGGAGGAGCTGTTACTCCCTTGAAGATAAGGAGGCCTTGCAGAGAGACCTCAACAAATCAGAGGGCTGGGCAAACACCAACCGTATGAAGTTCAACAAGGTAAGGTGCCAGATTCTGCACCTGGGAATCAGGAATCTGGACTGCAAAGGGCTCAGTACTTCATCTAGACACTCTGTAGTAATGGGACTGCTTCTATATTAGTGGGGATGCAGATATGCAGATAAGCACACATAAAGAGACATTTTTAATGCCTGTGTTTGCATGTTTATCCATTTTTTTTAAATATGGGCTTTAAAAACATTTTGCAGACTGATAGAACAAAAAAAGTTTATACAGTATTTCATAAAATTACATTCTGTTGAACTGTTCTAACACCATCAGAGAAGCTCCCCAGGTGGTGAACTAAGTGGCAAGTTTCTAGACTTCACATCACTAGTCCAAGAACTCCCCATTTGGCAATGGAGCAGAGACATCTGCTGAAATTAAGAAATTCTTATTAGCTGAGTTCAGATAGAGAAGCCTGCAGCTAGTCAATGACACCACTACCACCATCATCACCCAGAGCTGCAAGTGCAGCCCAGATGCAGGATTACAAAGACCTCATGATAACAGAGCTAGGCACTGAGGACAAAAAAGATTAGAGACTTTAGGGATCACGGGCCAAAGATTAAGTAGAGGTCAATCTGTCCATAAACAAAGAAATGGATAAATTGTCCCTGCAGTGAGCCTGAGTAATGAAAAACTGAAAAATTTCATATTACCCAAATTTAAAGTACACAAAGCTCATTACTTCTTTTTACCCTCAACTACGTCAGTGAACCAGACCAAACAAAAATTCCTGCTTCTGGGAATGTTGTCTCTGGACTATGTAGTCACACTTGTTGAAAGGGACAACTCACAGCTGTAGCAGAAATCTCCAACAACTTGAACAGGTGAAGACTTCTAGCACATCTAGTCCTTTATGCCATGTAAAGCACAGGTACAGCACAGTGGTGGATCTGTTCTTACATACACACAAGTGTATCAGCACCAAACAGGTGAGACCCACCAGAGACTCCAAATCTGCTGTCATTATTGTTTTTGCCAGAAACTGTATGCAAATACATTATTTAAATAGTTGAGATAGAATCAAGTACACAATAGTTCAGAACTGTTCTTCAATTGTATTTAAGAACCTAATAATTTTTAAAATATTATCTGACCAACTCTACAGACAGATCTTTCCAGGAAACTAAGTCATTCCCTTGTTACAGGAAAGCAACACAATACAGAGTCCTGCTGGTGCCTGACAGTTAAAGGGTGAAAATCGATTTTGAAAAAACTCAGCAGAATATGCAGAAAAATAAAAATGGTATTTAAACTGCCTTGCATTTCCACAATTGACTGTGTGAGTAATAAGGGCAAGAGCATCCCATAACACCACAAAACATTAGGGTTTTTTTTATTTCAGGCTGTCATGACAAGCTAGAGTAAACTGNTGGAGACCTGGGATCATAAAGGTTAAGCCATCTCAACCATAGAAAATGCTCAGCAATACCTAAATCCAGATCTCCCCTCTGTGCCTGATCTCTTATTTGTGACAGTACTACCACTCTCCTCCAACTTTATTTGACTCAGGGCAATGGTAACCTCTCTCTTATTCTCTGGCTTTGACACTGCTGACCTATCTTGGGATTCCAGAGAGGTCACAGCTGATTGCAAGCTGGAATTTTCCCAATTTTCAAGAAGGACAAAGGGAGCACCCCAGAAATGACAGGCTTATTAGTCTCACTTCATTTCCTGGTAAAGTTATGGAGAAGATTATTCTGGAAAGTATTGAAAAACACCTCAAGGACAACACAGCCACTGATCACAGCCAGCATGGTTTCATGAGAGGAAAGTCCTGCTGATAAAACCTGATTTCTTTTTATGACAATGCAACCGACCTAGCTGATCAAGGGAAGCCAGTTGAAGTAATCCTTTCGGATTTCAGCAACACTTTTGATACTGTGTCTCTCACAGGATCCTCCTGGACAAAATATCCATCCCACAGCTGGATAAACACATCATGCCACCCATGAGCAACCAGTTCATGGTTGTATCAACTGGGGTGACATCAGACAGGTGACCTGTCACTACTGGGGTTCTGCAGGGCTCCATTCTCATCCCAGTTCTCTTCAACATCTCCATAAATGACTTGGACACAGGACTGGAAGGGGTACTAAGCAAGTTCCCAGGTGATACAAAACTGGGAGGAGCTGTTACTCCCTTGAAGATAAGGAGGCCTTGCAGAGAGACCTCAACAAATCAGAGGGCTGGGCAAACACCAACCGTATGAAGTTCAACAAGGTAAGGTGCCAGATTCTGCACCTGGGAATCAGGAATCTGGACTGCAAAGGGCTCAGTACTTCATCTAGACACTCTGTAGTAATGGGACTGCTTCTATATTAGTGGGGATGCAGATATGCAGATAAGCACACATAAAGAGACATTTTTAATGCCTGTGTTTGCATGTTTATCCATTTTTTTTAAATATGGGCTTTAAAAACATTTTGCAGACTGATAGAACAAAAAAAGTTTATACAGTATTTCATAAAATTACATTCTGTTGAACTGTTCTAACACCATCAGAGAAGCTCCCCAGGTGGTGAACTAAGTGGCAAGTTTCTAGACTTCACATCACTAGTCCAAGAACTCCCCATTTGGCAATGGAGCAGAGACATCTGCTGAAATTAAGAAATTCTTATTAGCTGAGTTCAGATAGAGAAGCCTGCAGCTAGTCAATGACACCACTACCACCATCATCACCCAGAGCTGCAAGTGCAGCCCAGATGCAGGATTACAAAGACCTCATGATAACAGAGCTAGGCACTGAGGACAAAAAAGATTAGAGACTTTAGGGATCACGGGCCAAAGATTAAGTAGAGGTCAATCTGTCCATAAACAAAGAAATGGATAAATTGTCCCTGCAGTGAGCCTGAGTAATGAAAAACTGAAAAATTTCATATTACCCAAATTTAAAGTACACAAAGCTCATTACTTCTTTTTACCCTCAACTACGTCAGTGAACCAGACCAAACAAAAATTCCTGCTTCTGGGAATGTTGTCTCTGGACTATGTAGTCACACTTGTTGAAAGGGACAACTCACAGCTGTAGCAGAAATCTCCAACAACTTGAACAGGTGAAGACTTCTAGCACATCTAGTCCTTTATGCCATGTAAAGCACAGGTACAGCACAGTGGTGGATCTGTTCTTACATACACACAAGTGTATCAGCACCAAACAGGTGAGACCCACCAGAGACTCCAAATCTGCTGTCATTATTGTTTTTGCCAGAAACTGTATGCAAATACATTATTTAAATAGTTGAGATAGAATCAAGTACACAATAGTTCAGAACTGTTCTTCAATTGTATTTAAGAACCTAATAATTTTTAAAATATTATCTGACCAACTCTACAGACAGATCTTTCCAGGAAACTAAGTCATTCCCTTGTTACAGGAAAGCAACACAATACAGAGTCCTGCTGGTGCCTGACAGTTAAAGGGTGAAAATCGATTTTGAAAAAACTCAGCAGAATATGCAGAAAAATAAAAATGGTATTTAAACTGCCTTGCATTTCCACAATTGACTGTGTGAGTAATAAGGGCAAGAGCATCCCATAACACCACAAAACATTAGGGTTTTTTTTATTTCAGGCTGTCATGACAAGCTAGAGTAAACTGATAGTGAGATCAGAACCAGGCCCAAACTTTTTATACAATCTCTGATCCACTTGTGTTTTAGTCATTACTTACTTAGATTGCCTTGTAAAACTCATCACTGCCACTAAGTATGGCTCATAACTCCTAAGGATACAAATATTTATTGTCTCTAGTCCCCATACATTACGGATTCTCACAAGAATTAAAGTGCTTTCTTTGTGCCCTTGAAACAAGATTGAAAATGTGCTTCTCAATGCATTTCTTTGAGGGCAGGGAGGAGGAAGACACCAAACCCTTAGGATCCACTCAGCTGGCAGAGTCACTGTGCCTTTCTTTCCTGGTACCTTAGAGCTCCCATAGACAATTCCTTGTTTTCCAGTGAGTGTCCAAGGATCCTGGAAACCCCTTGAGGCTTCACACAACTCACTGGAAACTCAGATTTCTCAGGGTAGTGTGGGACACGGTGCTGGGATTAGACCTTTATCAGCAAGAGTCCTGTGCTGGCTCAGTGTGGCTGTCAGGCTTCCAGAGCTCCATATATTTCCCACCAGGGCTGGTCCATGCCAAGGGGAACTCTTACCAGCCAGCTCAAGACTCCATGGGTCACTCCCACGTCCGCTCTGCTCTTTGCTCCTTGCCCAGGCCCTGCCTCGCATTCGGAGCACCTCATTTAAAAATGAATAAAGACTGCCTAAATGGGCTTTACTAGCTTGTAATGACATATGCATGATTACGTGCCTGGCAAATTTTCACTGGATACGCACAGAGGGAGCGAAATGTGTGAGTGCTTTTTCCTACTGTGCATATGATGAGGTATTACAACATGAGGATGCTCAGTTGAAAGCAAGGCTCTGGTTCAAAGGAAATGCAGGTGGTTTCGATTGTTTCCATAGACCAGAGTGCCTGCTTAATAAGAACAAGCAAGAACATGCAGAATTCAGAGGATCAGCAAACTGTTCTCATTAGAGGCTTTCCTCCACAATGTGCCTACAGACACATGCACACAAAATTAAATAAATGTCACAACACAAAAATGTGGGCTATCAGCTATTGTATTTCTGTTCACCCAGGGATAATTGACCAAGCAGTGCACTCTTTAGTGATGTAATATAAGAAAACTACCTCCTAATTGGCAATGGTAAGTTAATGATATGATAAGAAAATATAATTTATAGTGTAGATGCAATTCAGAGTGGATGTGTTTTGTTTACCAGGCCACCACAGAGGTTGATTATTTTAGTCAGCCAATTTTCCATAAATTTAATATAACTGGTTATGTAGTAAAAGATTCTTACTTTTTCCACAGCTGCCACCTGCCTGGAGTACAACAGACACTTTTTAACTGGCACCTATTCTTGCTGGAAATAAATGCACTGACTACAAGGTGGTCCTAGTTATAGGAAACTGGAAGAAATATATTATTTGGAAGCTTTATTCTGTTTAACATCTTTGCCAAAGACCTGGAATGAGTGATGGAGTGCACCTTCATCAAGCCTGCAGATAACCTGAAACTGGGGGGAACATCTGACAGACTTCAAGGCAAAGCTGCCATTTTAAAGGACAGAAATGGGCTGGAGAAATGGGCTAACAGGATTTCATTAAATTCAATGGGGACGTATGCAGAATCCCACACCACAGGAGAAGCCTCTTGAAATGTTGCAGGCTGGGGACTGTCTGGGAAGCAGATGTGCAGAAAGGAGGCTATCCAACACCATTCTTCTAAAGTTCCCTCTTAATCCATAGTTCATAGACCCCTAGTATTCCACTTGCCTTTCTTTCCACTTTATCTGGGTAGTCTGTCCTGAAGTGTGGCATTGGGCTACCAGTACTGAGCAGTGAGAAAAGATTATTTCACTTGTCTGGTAGTCTATACATCTGTTCATACTTTCCAGTACAATACTTGATTTGTCTAACTTAGTGTTTCTTTCTGACCATGGCTAAAGACCAACACACCACAGACAAAGATGGAAGAAACACACAGGAGTCAAGTCTGGAATTATCTTTTTGCTTGGACCGAGTCTAATATTTTATAGCCAGGATGAAGTTAGATAACATAGGATAGGCCCAGCTGCAGCTTATCTCCTTCCCTTTCCAAATTCATTCTTCTCCCTGTTTTTACTCCTAGCTGGAGTCCCACTTGTTGCCTTTGCTGTCTTACTTTAACTGCCCAATAAGCCAGTTCAATTCAGAAATCCAGTAGATGCTACCTTCTTTATTTTTAATATTATCTTTCTTCTATCTTAACAAGTAACCTTTGGCTTCCGATGGAGCCTGAATCAGAGTCGAAGATGAGCAGGAAGATGAAGGGGAAAGAGATGCAAAAGAAATAGAACAGCTTTTCCTTAATCTCTGGGGCCCACAGCTCATCACCTTTTTCAAGATTTTTGGACTGGAGAGCTTCCAGTGAATTCTACTTAAACCTTACAACACTTCTGTAGACCGTGACTTGTCATCTTTAATGGGTGAATTAAGAAAAGTCCAGGAGGAAATGGTGTTCCTCGATGACATTAGGCAAGGCAGGAGGAAAGTCAGAAGCAGGACTAAGGTAAAGGCCTCTTGCCTAAGCTCCTTATTTTCCCCTTTATCCCTGTGCCACAGTGCTGTTTTTTAAGTTTACAACAGCTAAGACTGCATGTTTAGAATATTACTACTACAAATAATGTCCTTACATAAAGATATGCCAATAATACAGATTTTGTCAAAGCTAGGCAGAAGAGATCAAGGAACATATAAAATAGGTAAGGATTTAAAACCTAGAAAGTACAAACATTTATGGCCTCCATAACAAAACTCCCAAGTGATAGGCCGCACATAGCAGCTTTCAACACAGAGCAAGCTAAGCAAAATGGAATCAGAAACTAAAGTGCTTCAGGTAGTGATCTGTTCAATGTTAACACACTGAGTTAGCAGCTACCTAGAATGAGTCATCAGTCCCCCTGGATGATTTCAGCCTTTTATCTAATACTCCTTTGATGTAAAGCACTTGTTTGACAAAAATCCATGGCTCCAGCCTCCTTTCTGATGACCTCGAGTCACAGAACCATGCTATCACACTGGTCTAGTGAAATTTTGTCATATTCACACAGCTCCAGAACAAGATGAATGAATTGCGTCCATCTTGGCCTGTTCAGTAAGATACCCTCATAAGCAGTGTGCTGGGGGAGACTGAAACAACTGAAATTGAACTTTTTGCATGAATGTTACCCCTATTACATCATGTAAAAAAAATGAAAGAAGAAAGCGAACATGAAAGCATGGGAGGACAGTTTCCCTGTTGTTGCATTAAAAGTGGTAGTTCCCATTAGCATTTTGTGAGCAACGTAATCTTCCCAGAGAGCTGAAGTGTCTATTCTGAGGGGTTGAGGAGCAGACATAAACATGGTGCAAAGCTGCACCATCTTCTTGAGTCTGAAAAAGTGGTGAACTCAAGCAGAGAAGCACCTCAAGCTGCTAGGGAAAATGGAAAAAGTCAGATAGTGCCATATCTAAGTGTCAGGAGGATTTAGTCACCCAGATGCTGTCAAGCGTCATATTTCAAAACCAGACTGAGCAGGGACTGCACTCTCTGTGGCCCTTTCAGTATACTTTTCCTTCAAAGAACAAATACTTCATAGTCCTTGGTCACAAATTTTGAAGCCTGGGTCTCTGACCAGAGCTTACCCCAATTCCTCAACACTGCCTTATTACAACACAAAACCAGCGTGCTACTAGGCTACACACCAGCCTTGAAGCATCAAAGCCCTCTCAAGTCCATCAATTCTCCAGATTAAGCCTTGGTCTTAATTTGATCATCCTTTTCTCCTTTATGTTCTCGTTTTGCGAGTGAAACCTTCGTCTTCTTGCAAATAATCATTATTTTGATATCAGGAATATGTATCTTTCAGCAATGTTTATCCTTGATAAAAGGGGTATGAGGAACTTTGCAAGTACTTTACTGTAGAGAATTCTGTATATGCAAAGTTGGATATCCACCTGAAGGCTGATCCTGCAAGAACTCCTCACAAAAAAATCCCATTTCATTCAGACCTGTGACACATGTTCAGTGTCAAGGCACCCAGAGCTCCATCTTAGCAAGGCAGAAGCATTTTTAATTGTCATGGTAGGTGATTCGAACAGGTATAGAAGTCGATAATGTAAAATTGTATGTAGGTAAAATAGCAGTGACAGTTCCACTGAGAATCATCCAGCTGTACAGGGATTATAGAGGTTTATAAGAAACATCAGCACAACACACCTGGTTTTGTACAAAGGGTTAATTTTGACAAAAAGCAACAAAAGGGCAGCAAGGATTTGGGGGCATACTTTACTGCATACACCCTTAGAGAGGCTGACAAGATGGCTGCATTGGAAACTTTTTGGGCCTGATCCTATGAAGCAGATAGAAAATCTTGTAGCTTTAGTGAGCAGCAAAGGTTGTCAGAAACTTGAAGAACTCACGTGTTAGCCTCCATGCCTAGTATCTGAAAATACACACAATTTTCAAGTTGAGGTCGTCCCAGTGCAGAGCAGAGCGGGACAACCCCCTCCCTTGCCCGCCTGACAATGCTGTGCCTGATGCACCCCAGACACTGCTGACTCTTATTCAGCTTGCCATCAACCAGGACCCCCAGGCCCCCTTTCACAGTGCTGCTCTGCAGCCTCTCATTCCCCAGTTTAAATACACAGTCAGGCTTGTCCCATCCCGGGTGCAGAATCCAGCACCTAGCCCCCGTTAAATTTCATAAAATTGGTGATTGCCCATCTCTCTAATTAATTCATCAACATCTTTTTACAGGACCTCTTTGCCTTCAAGGGAGTCAACATCTCCTCCCAACATAATGTTGTTGGCCAACTTGCTCACTATCCTTTCCAGTCCTGCATCAAAGTCATTCATGAAGATGCTGAAGAGAACTGAGCTAGGAACAGAGCCCTGTGGAACCCCACTGGTGACAGGTCACCAGTCTGGTGTCACGACAGTCAGTCCAACTCTTTGTGCCCAAACCATGAGCCAGTTGCTCACCCATCGCACACTGTGTTTATCCAGCTGTGGGATGGATATTTTGTCCAGAAGGATCCTGTGTGAGAGAGTAGCAAAAGCTTTACTGAAATCCAAAAGGATTACATGAATTGCCTCTCCTAGATCAATCAAGTGGGTTACCCTGTCACAGAAGGAGTTCCGCTTCCACAAGCAGGAATTCCCCCTCATGAAGCCATGCTGGCTGTGGCCAGTGACTGCATTGTCCTCCAGCTGTTTTGTAAATACTTCCCAAAATAATCTTTTCCATTATTTTACTGGGCACTGAAGTGAGACTGGCAGCCCTGTACTTTCTGGGGTTCTCCATTTTGCTCTTCTTGAAGACTGGGACAATGTTCACCAGCTTCCAGTCAGCAGAGGCCTCTCCTCATTAAGCCCTACTGTATCTGTAGGGATACAGCTGGATCTTATAACATGAGTTTGATTTGTTTGCTCCTTGGGTAAAAAAACAGAGGACCCATATAAACCTCTTTTTATCTATCCAGACACTGTAGAGGTGACTGAAGCATAGATTCTGATTATAGACGTCAGCTCAGCCTGGACGGGTGTGAGAAAAGGTCTGGGGGGCTTCTTCCAGCTTTTTGATGTTTTGGTGAGGCCTCATTCCTACACCAGGGATTTTGAGGAGAGGGATTTCACGCTGCACTGATACCACCCTGTAGGAAACCCCCCACCCAGACCCTCTGGCTGTAGCTGAGCTTCAGCTGCCAGAGCCTTAGCCTAAGACCCTTGCTGTGCAGTCAAACCAGTCACTCCTGAGGTACTTAATCTCACATTTATAAGAAGTAAATCTACACTGTGAAAAAAAAAAAAAAGGACTTTTTTTCCAGTCTTAGAATTCTGCTTTTAGTAACCAAGCTAAATATGACATAAATATCCTAGACAAATGCGTGTCTCTGGAAACACTGAAACCCTGGCCCCATGACACGGCTGCTGGGATTCCTGCCATTCGCTAAAATGTTAAGCTGGGAAACACTTTGTACAATTACTAAAAACAATGAAGATATAAAGGAATTATAACCTAAAAACAGAGGTGTTGAAAGAAAGAACACAGACCCACGTAATAAAAAATATTGACTTAATTAAGGCAGCAGAGTAAAACATGCACAAACTTGGATGCCCCTGATGTGAGTGCATAGGGGGGGCAGGTGGGTGTGCATGTGTAAGCACACATGCTTCTCTTGGAAGTGGTTTCTGACCAAATCTTAACAGAGGTGTCACAGAGGGAGGCATGGATCAGCTCCTCTGCTCTAAAGTTGATGCAAAGAGCAGTACTGGCATGGACGCTTACAAGCAGTCATGGTGTAGACCCATCCCTGCAAAACCTGTGCAGGGTTTTGCTTGGAAAGATGGACAGTGAGATGGGCTTTTGTGCTCTGAACTTCTGAACCCTGCAGGAGACCCGAACCACCAAACCGCACGTTGGTTGTTTGTGAAGAGTAATTTATTGAGTTCCATCCTGGAAGAAACCACAAGACGTTCTGAAGGGCTACATTCAATACCTAAAAATATTCCTCCACAACTGGATGAAACGAGAAAGACTTCAAGATTGAGACAGACGTGTTTCCAAGGGCAGTATTTTGTCCAGCTCTCAGAAAGTATTATTTTAGTGCTTTTGGTGACTGGAACAAAGACACATTCAGCCCCCATTGCATAACGTCAAAATGACCACAGAGCAATTTTTGGTTGTCCTTGTCAGGTGATAAGCAAGAGCAATAACATGTTTGGGAGTTCTCATTTCTCTAACGGGAACCTGCAGGCCACTTGTGAATGACTTGTGCTGGAAAGGTGAATAAACAACACTTCAACTGAACCTGAAGTGTTCTGCAGAGAACAACAAAGAGCAAGAGGAAAAACGAAGAGGGGAACTTTATGTGTTTATCTTGGAAAATATGTGTCTACAGATAAAAGCCTGTGATTCTTTTCCTTTGCCCCTTGGTTTCTGAGCCTCTCAGGGATACCTTCACTGTATTCTGAAGTTTTTCTTTCACACGTATGGAATTTAGAAACTATCTTTAAAACAAGCTGCATGAAATTCAAGATTATCATATACTCTAATACTGCAGTGGGGCATCTAAACAAATCACTAATTATCTTGGGATTCAGAATGAGGTGAGTTGAGAAGAGTCCCTGTGAAAAGCGGCCACCTAGTATCAGAGTAGAAAGAAACTATAATGAGAACCACCTTATTTAAGTATTGCCAGAAAAGCTAAACTATTCTCAACAGCAGATATTTTAGGGGCCTTTCCACTATACTCCAGATTTTTTGGCTGGTCACTTCCTAGATGATTCAATTCCTGTTCCTTTGGAAGTATGCTGAAAACCACAGAAATAGCCGTTAATCTTTGGGAATGCTGAAGTCTTAAGCATGTCAAAGCTCCCAAATGCATTTCAGGAAGTCTGAGCATTTCCCCATAGGAGTTCAGTGACTTTTGTTTCTAGGAAAGAGTAGTTATAGACACCACTCAAAACAGACTAGAAAAGCAGACATAACACTACAGCGCAGTTCCACAGTGAATTACCTGGGGAGAGGGGTTTTGTCACTCCTGAACCTGTAGCTGAGGTCCAGCTAATTGACAATGCTTAGCTGTGAGGAAGAGCATCCATGCACAGAAAGCAGCCAGCAGCAGTTTATGTTCGAGGCCCTGAACAGAGCTGTGACACTTCACACTGTTTCAGCAACCACCCCACTACAACGTAGGGAAACTACTGAGAGGAGATGGAAAAACAGGATCAAAAGCCTCGGTTTTCCACAGGCAAAAGGTCCACATGCCACATTTTCACGTGCCAGAAATATGCGTGCAAGTCTGATACTACAAAATAAATGCCAATCATTTTGTCCTGTCCAACAGCAGCACTCTCTCAATAAGACTGGGGGAATTAAGACTTTGTTGTACTTTCTCTACTGCAGAAGAAATAGAACCCCCACAACATTGATTTGTTGGGGGGGGGG
>WAAG01062175.1:8440-27791 GCA_013390105.1 Tichodroma muraria
CGCGCCCGGAGAGCGGGAGGGAGGGAGGGAGGGAGAGGGGACGGCGGCGCCGGGCCGAGCGTGTCGCGACATAACGGCCGCGCTGCCGACCCGCAGGTGACATGAGCTCGCAGCAGTTCCCCCGTTCGGGCGCGCCTCCCGCCGCCCTGGGACCAGCGCCGCCGCCCATCCCCACCAGCGGCTCCGCCGGGATTATCGCCCCCGCCGCCTCAGGTAAGCGCGATCCCGGCCCCGCGTCTGTCGGCTCCAGGGGCGGGGAGCGATCGCGGTGACCCCGCGCCGTCCATCACCCTGTGCTGCCTGCCGCGGGCCGTGGCAGCCGAGCTGGGAGCTGCCGCGGTAACGCGTGCGAAGAGCCCCGGGGCAGGCCGGGCGGCTGCCGGCTCCGCACAGCGCCGGCAGAACGGGGATGCGCCTTGGCTGCCGAGTGTCTGTGCGCAGTTGCCTGTCCCGCCCGGCTCGGTCGGTCTGTGTTCTTAGCAGAAGTGACGAGTGGACATGGGAGCATCTCGTGGAGCTGGAAATGGGGTGGGAACTGTGATTCCAGCTCCTGCAGTCCCTGCCACGGTGACAGGTTTTCAGAAGTGACTGGGGGAGCAGCTTCGTTTTCAGGAGGGCTTATAATTGTTTTTCAGCTCGATATTCAGATACATATGGCATTAAATGCAGAGTTTTTCATGCTGTTTGATATAGGGTTAATGGCAGTTACTTAGATAATTAAATATTTTTCACTTGAAGGAAAAGTTAGTCAACCTGTGCTTAAGGAAGGTATTTAGATAGACTTCTCAATGCTGACCCCAGGTTGCCCAACATTGCCCATGCCCATCGGTTCTGAGGGGAACAGACAGAAGTAATGCCAGAGTTCCCAGTTTTTTTCATGACTGGAATATGTTTAATTGTAAGAGTGAACTTCTTGAATTTAGATATTTCTGACGTCTCATCTCTAACCTAGTGGGTGACTCAAGCAAACTTTTAAACAATTCTTACCTTTTCCTGTTTTTTTTCCCTAGTGAGTGACGAATCTAGTCGTGAGTCAGAAGTTGCTCCCAGGGAGCACATGGGCCCCAGTGGCTCCATCCAGCCTCGGGAGGAGAAGCAGGAGCCCGTGGTGGTTCGGCCGTACCCACAGGTCCAGATGCTGACACAGCACCACCCTGTCCAGTCTGGTGCCCCAGTGACAGTGACAGCACCACCAGCACATTTGACCCCAGCTGTGCCACTTTCTTTTTCAGATGGTCTTATGAAGGTAATGAGAGGATTTGTCGAGGAAAAAAAATACAATCTGTATGAGTCAGTGTTGAGAAAAAGTAAATTACACCAAAACCTTCCCTGCTTTTGTTTCTAAAGCTTTCCTTGCACGCTTTTGCTTACTGTGCAGTGCCTTGTGAGTTTGGCTGTTCCAGATGATACACTGAGGACTTGCTAGTATTTCAGCATTATTTTTGAGGGGGGTGTGTTTTGTTTATCTTGGAGGAGAACAGTGATGTCAGTCAGTTTTTGAAGTCTTCCATTTTCTCTGCAGGGTATAAAATCAACTGTTAATATCCAGTGTCTGTAGGGCAATACCATAGCCCTAACAGATTCCACTTATGACTCTTGCTGGAACCTGCACATTTCCAGCACAGAATATACCCTTTCTTTGTTTGGAATAACCAAATGTTCAGTATCTTTCCTCTCCAAATATTTAGCCATACTGGCATAAACTTTCCCCTCAGGCTTTGACCCCACATAACGATTGCTGCTTCAACCCTGAGCTCTCATTTGAAGTTGCCAATGTTTCTATCTTTCCATCTCTTGTAGCCTCCCTTGAAGCCCACCATGCCCAGCCGGCCCATTGCTCCTGCTCCACCCTCCACTCTCTCAGCTCCCACAAAGGTCCCTGGGCAAGTGACTGTGACCATGGAAAGCAGCATACCACAGGCTCCAACGATTCCTGTGGCAACTATCAGTGGGCAGCAGGTCTGGTTTTATGGTGGCTCTTCTCTTCCATCTCCCTGCATGGTCAGATCAATACGAGTACAGCTGAGGTGGGCTTTTGCAGCAGGAGGGAAGGGAAAGAGAGCAGGTTTCCCTTTTCAGTGCTACTCGTTGTTGGATCACTTCTGCTTGGACCATTAAACTTCTGGCTCTGTTATCACTACCTCTTCACAAAGCTGCTGGTTTGCTGCAATCATCCAACTGAGTTAGCACAGCCAGGCTGTGATGGCAGAGCCATACCCAAAAGCTGGGTCTTTCCTTAAAAGCTCCTGCTGTGTCAGTGTCACTTGGAGAATTTCTGCTGTAGAGAAACTGCAGGGATTCATTATTGCAGTGTTCTTCAGCTTCCCTGGGAGATCAGAAGAGGCTAGTGAACAGTTCATGGGTTTGCACTGTGTTATTATTGAACTAGGAGTGACAAAATTTGGGGAGCTTGTGTAGATAATGCTTTTGAAATATTTTTTTTCTCCTCTAACTTGACTGCAGAGCCAGTCCTTGTTTTGTTTGAAAATAGTTTGTCAAAACACCCATTATTAAACCTCTCAGGGTTTTGATGTAAAGTGCCTTTAGGTGGACGTGAGTTAGTCTGGCTAAGGATGTGCAGCAATTCCAGTGGATTTATCTTATATTAATATCCCCAGGAGGTCTAGAATTATAAAATAATAGAATTTGTTCTAGCATTTGCCAGGTTTCCACCATTCTCTCGACCTCTCAGAGAGGTGGTATGAAACTATGCCTTAATGTCACCAATGCTAGAAGGGCCAGCTCTGTGGTTGTCTGTGGGTGGCTGCTGGGTGACTGTCACCCAAGTACCAACCATCAAAACAGACCAGTGAAACAGAGCAGTGTTTATGTCTTCCTGTGTCAGCAGGCACTGGAACTTTATCCTGTACAAACACCTGCCTCTTTCTCCGCTCAGCTTTTAGTTCATGCAGCCTTGGTACACCAAGTATTTCTCTTTTCTGTCTCTGAGGCTGAGATATGGTAATTTTGTGGGCACTAATTTTGTCAACACAGCTGACTTGTTTTGTTCTTGAACTCTGCAGGGCCATCCCAGTAACCTGCATCATATCATGGCCACCAACGTGCAGATGTCCATCATCAGGAGTAGTGCTCCCGGGCCTCCACTGCACATTGGAGCTTCTCATCTGCCCCGAGGTAAAGATCCAGCTGTGCTGCCCCTGCCTGCTGTTCACAGTCTCTCAGCTGGTGCATTTAGCCCACACCTCGGAAACTCTCCTCACTGTTAACACAGCTATTTTTTCAGATGTTGAAACTGCTAGCATGAATGGGTGACTGCTGGCCTTTTAAGAATTATGTTGCCTTCAGCCATTTAGGGCAGGACCATGTGACAGTGTTTAAAATTCTGGCAGATACCAGCACATCTGTTATTCTAATTCTTTGCTGTTAAAACAATCAACACTTTCAAGAAAAAAATATCCACTGGTAGAGACTCACCTGCCCTGCAAAATGTCATGTACATTCTGGGTAGCATTGCTCACCTATAGCAGGGGCACGTGGGCAGTTTATCCCCTGTCCCAGGACCATTCATGCATTGTTATGCATGCTAACACATGGTATTATTTGCATTTACCTGTGAGTTAAATGCTGGTGATAACTACAGGCTCTTGTTCCCCAGGATTTTGGATGCTACAGCTTGTAACACAGGAGATAGCCCCTTAATGCAGCCCTGGGCTCAGTACAGCTTGTCAGATTTCTGACTGCAGTTTTGCTTTCAAAGTTTTAATGGTTAGGTTTGCAGTTCAACTTTAAATTGATCTGAATTCCAAGTACCATTTGTCAGTTTTATTTCCTTTTATGATCCATATTATCTGCTCACTCAAGAAAAATAAATTGACGTGAGCAAAACCATAATCTTCTTTAACTAGAGCAGGTGGAAGGACTGTGGAGGTGTGTGTGTAGCTAGAGTAGTGTTCTCCTGATTTTGAGGGGACAGCTGCCATAGACTTGGACTCTCAGTACACATTTTCTTTTTTTTCCCTGCTCTTTTTCTCTGGGTTTGAATATTAACTTTTGAGGTAGTAATTTCAGTGGAGGGCATATACAGAAGGTATGCCATCCAGTCCATCAACTGACTGCAAGGCTATTTGCCTGCTACTATGATTTATTATGATCAGGAGTTATCAGACAGGAGACAAATTAATCAATTGCAGGTTTAAATGGTGTGGAGCTTTGATCTTGTTTCTTGGTGGGAGAGGTGTAACTGTTTGTTTTGTTTTGTGTGGTGTTTCCTTGTTCTTTTGATTTCCTTCTTTTGGAAGTGCTTTTTTCGTCTGAACTTTATCAGCTGCAGTGAGATCACTGCTGGTATCAGGTGACTTATTTACAAATTGGCCCAGTAATCAAGCTGAATTATTTCTACTGACTTCCATAGCTCGGAATAAGAAAACATGGAATTTGCAACACAAGGCTATTATAGGGGAATAAGAAATACCTCTAAAGCAAATTAATTTAAAATAGTACTTACCCTTCCACACATGCTTATGTGTATTTGTTGAAAGCCTTTTTTTTTTTTTTTACACCAACATCACATGAACTGACCCGAATATGAGATGGATTAGAACTGAAATACGAGCTGATGTCAGGGTCTGTCTGTGGTTGTGATGGAGCCATTGAGTGCACGGAATTTTAACACGCTTGGTTTCTTCCCCAGGTGCAGCAGCTGCTGCAGTGATGTCCAGTTCTAAAGTAACCACAGTCCTGAGACCAGCCTCCCAGTTGCCAAATGCAGCTGCAGCCCAGCCAGCAGTTCAGCACATCATTCACCAGCCAATCCAGGCAGGTAGCAGCCAGGCAGCTCTGCACCTCACTGACCGCCAGCTCCACACGTGTCCTGGCACTCTTCTGTAATGTATAACCTCTAATTCACTGGGCTGAAGCTACTGTCAGCTCTCTTCCAGGTCTATTTTCTTCATAGACTTGGTGGGTTTTAATCTGTCTCCAAAGTGCTTAGAAGCTAGGAGGACAATTTAGTTCAGACGTGTTCAAGTTTTAAAGTGTGAAAAATCCGGTACGATGTGCTGGTGTTAATTTATTGTTCAATATATGAATTGGTGTAGAATTTTTTAAATCTCACTATAATAGGCTTCTGTATATCTGGGCTTTTGTATGTGTATAAGGAGAAGATTGTAGATCTTGTCTCCCTACAGCAGTGCTGGTGTTCAGCCACCCTAGGATGGAGGGTTAAACATCTTCACACTGTGCTTTCACTTAGGATCCAAATCACCTCTGACTTCATGTGTATTGGAATTTCTTTTAGTTCTGAAGGGAACTGACCTTTGGGGTTTTTCCTAAAGACCTTCAAGAGATCCAGTCTTGTTAATTTTGTTGCTTACTGGTTCCAGTGCTGTATGCATGTTGGAAACCAGGACAGTTCTGCTTAGGAGTTTGCAGATCAATTCAGAAAGTCTGGAAATGTCTCAGAATGCCAAAACTTAGTGATGAGGTGCAGGGAAGCCAGTTTTAACCAAGAAATTCCTAGCTGTTCTCTAAACAGCAGAATTTCCTTTCTGAATGTTCTCTGTTTGACTTTTTTTTTTTTTTTNCTAACCATTAATCCAGCACTCCTAAGGCCACCACTGAACCATTTTCCCAAGTGACACGTCCACATGTCTTTTAAATACTGCCAGGGATGGGGACTCTGCCACTTCCCTGAGCAGCTTGTGCCAGTGCTTAACAACAATTTATGTGAAGAATTTTTTCCTAATACCAATCTAAACCTTCCCTGACAGAACATAATTGCACACAGTCAAGGGTTCCANATAGTCTCGTCCTCCTGTGACAACTTCAAGCACTATTCCTCCTGCAGTGGTGGCAACTGTCTCAGCCACGAGAGCTCAGTCCCCTGTTATAACCACAACAGCAGCACATGCCACAGAGTCAACCCTCAGGTAAAACCTACAGAAACTCTGTATTTGACAGAAATTGCAGCAAGGGGAGATGGTAATCAGCCAGAGCTGATAATCCTCTACTTGTGGGATGATATAAAAGCAAAATAGTAATGCTGGCACAATGCAAATCCTTGCATTCTGTGAATAAAAATGGGTGTATGCATGAACTGCTCTGTTATGAGAAGGAAAGACCATAATGAATCACTTTTGGAGTCCTGTTGTCTGGACAGCAGAGTTTGTGTTGCAGGAACTTGCAGATATTTGGCCTATATTTTTTACGAAGACACAGGGAGAAGCGATACATGAATGCTGAAATGCAATTCCCTTTATGAACTGATAGGAGTTATGATAAGCCTGCCCTGCTGGCTGGGTGCATAGGGCAGATGAGGACAGAACAGTGTAGCTCAAATTCCTTATGTTGCTTTGCCGTGTGATTGACAGCAGCGCTGCTGCCGCTGGGGAGGAGGCTGAGGATCCCTGATGTGTGTCCCTGTGCTGTATCTTTTATATTCAGTATCCAGGAGGTTATCTTGATGATCACTTTTCTTCCTGTCCAGCCGGCCCACGCTGTCCATCCAGCAGCACCCCCCTTCTGCAGCGATCAGCATCCAGCGGCCGGCGCAGCCGCGGGACGCGGCCACGCGGATCACGCTGCCCTCGCACCCAGCCATAGGCACACAGAAACCACAGCTCCACACCATGGCTCAGGTAACTGCAAGCAGCAAAGAACCCTCTTGCTGCTTCTTGAGATCTCTTTTGTTTACAGCTTGCAGGCTGAGGTTAAGTTTTGGACAAGAGTTAGTATGAGTTAGAAGTTAATGTTCTGGACGCTCGGTGCAAGATGATTCCATGCTAAGTATGGATTTTAAATGTAGTAGTCTTCTAACTTTAAGAATTTCTTGTCACAGAAAACCATTTTCAGTACTGGTACTCCAGTGGCAGCAGCAACTGTGGCACCTATTTTGGCAACGAATACCATTGCTTCAGCAACCACAGCTGGTGAGTATTCGTAATGCTGTTGTGGGAGCATCATGAGGGCTGGGGTTTGTTGCTTTTTGTTGGCTTTCTTCTTTGGATTTAGAACCCAATCATTTTTGAGCAAATCTTTTTTCATGGTAAAGACTGCATTTAGTGCATGAGCAGGCTTCAGGAGAGAAATAACTGAGTTTTTCAGGAAGGTTGTCTTGTTTGGGAGTTTTGCCCTCTTGAGGATGTAGATAGACTGGCATGGTGGGGCTCCAAAGAGAGAAAAATCTCTTATTAAGTTTGGGTTTTTTCCTTCAGGTTCTGTATCTCACACCCAAGCGCCTACAAGCACCATTGTTACCATGACAATGCCCTCACATTCTTCCCATGCTACAGCTGTCACGACCTCAAACATCCCAGTTGGTGAGTGATTTCAGTTCTCAGAAAAGTGTGTAACTGATGCTTCAGTTTTTCTCTGTATGCTGGAAGTGTTTGTGCGTGTTAGCAAATTAAGGAGGGAAAGAAAATCAGTTCAAGCTGGGAGAAACCAATTAACAGGTCTGCTGTTCTAATTTTTTTTAATACCAGGAAGAAATAGATGTTCTAGGAGGAGCAGGTAATAAAATGGCTCATTTACTTTCTCTGTTGAATTTTTAGATAAACTTGCAGGCATTTCAAAACCTGCATTAGATACTCTAAAAGGTTTAACTTTTTGGTGATAGACTATGGCTTTCATAGTTGATTTTGTAAGTTACTTCATGTGTTTCTTGAGGTGTTAGGTGTAGCCTAGCTGGATTTGATTAGTGTGTTCACTTGAATGTAAAACACAAAGGTCTAAAAGGGGGGGGGGAACTTTATTTGCCTGCATGTGGAATGTGGCTGAGATGTTTCCTACAGAACTGCTCAAGTTTGTTTGTTCTTCTGTTTTCCTGCTGACCTCCTTGTTCTTTTGAAGTCTTGTAATCTCCTCTCCAACCATAAATTTCCAAGGAGTGAGAGTGTATCTCATACATCAGTGTTTCTTGTAAAGCTTTTGTAGGTGTTTTCTTCCTTTTCACGGCCTCTGTCCACAGACACTTGTCTGCCTTGGTCTCATTTCCCTTGATCTCTGCTTTCAAAACTCAGATAACTTGTTCTTGACATCAGAATGGTTTGGGCTGATCCTAAAAATGTTAACTTAATCTGAGCACTGAAGTGACTTTATTAGCAAGTACAATTTATGTATGTATTTAGAATATCCATCCATTCTGATATAAATTGATGAGAAATGCTTCGTTCTCCTTTTTCTTTTGGCCTGTTGTGGATAGGAAATCATCTGTGGGTTGTTTCGGGTGGAGAGGGAAGGAAGTAGTATTGGTTGTTTGTTTGACAAGGCTATTGATCTTGCCTTGCTGTGTTTAGTGGCCTTTCCTTTGACTGTCAGTTGAGGACATGTTTGTCTTTATGCAGCTAAAGTGGTTCCCCAGCAAATCACACACACTTCTCCCCGGATCCAGTCTGATTACACAGCAGAGAGGAGTAACCTCATACCTCTGTCCAGCCACCGGGCATCTCCAAACCCAGTAGCCATGGAAACCAGAAATGACAACAGGTGGGCACAGAACTAACAGCTCTACCAATGAGAGTGTGTGTGAATAGGGTTTGAGTGCCCTGCTGCTTTTCTGTGTTCCGCTGTGGTGGAAATGACGTTGTAAAAACCGGAGCGGGGGAGGCGGGGAAGGGGAGATTTGGTAGTTTTGAATCAATTAGGATGGTTGAAGTGATTGGTAGCTTATGACAGATGAGATTGGAAGGCACAGGGAGTGCTGAAGGGCAGGGGTTGAACTCGTGTGTGTAACACTTGCTCTCTTTGATGCCTGTAGGCAGTCGGTGCCTGTCCAGTTCCAGTATTTCTTACCTACCTACCCCCCCTCTGCCTACCCTCTGACTGCCCACACCTACACCCCCATCACCAGCTCCGTGTCCACCATCCGCCAGTATCCAGGTAAGCCCGGCTTGGGGACAGCAGCCTGGGGTGCTTTGTTGAGCTTTTAGCTTATGGATGTGCTTTAGGATTGGAAGGAACTAAAAGGATTTGTGCTTGACTCTGATGATTTGTCACAAAAAGTCTCTGATGATTTGTTGACAGAGGGGAAAACTCGTGGATGAGGGGTGTTGAATTACTTCAGAGCCTACTAAATTCAGCTAATAACAGTTTTCTCAGGGGGTTCATGTTTGATACCCCAGGGGTTGTTTGTCTATAAGTAAAAGTTTTGAGTCTACAAATCAAAACAGTTTGGCTCCTTCAAACCAATCCAACTCTTTGATGCATCTTCATTCCCTGGCGTTCTGATAAGCTCTTCTAATATCTTTTCACATGAATGTACTGTTTGAGAGAGAAACATGAACCAAAAAGGGAAAAACTAATTTGCATTGCACATTCGCATTAGTGTTCTGTTCAGAAAAATGGAGCAATTAATGTATTTGAACAGTTGCAGTAATTTGCAGTCAAAAAAATGATGCACAACCCAAACTTAGGTCATTCAGTGACAAAATTTGGAACATTTTTATCTTACCGGATTGTTCAGAGCTTTAATAATGTGATAATTTCCTATATAATATATAATGTGATAATGTGAGATATATATATATNCATTAATCCAGCACTCCTAAGGCCACCACTGAACCATTTTCCCAAGTGACACGTCCACATGTCTTTTAAATACTGCCAGGGATGGGGACTCTGCCACTTCCCTGAGCAGCTTGTGCCAGTGCTTAACAACAATTTATGTGAAGAATTTTTTCCTAATACCAATCTAAACCTTCCCTGACAGAACATAATTGCACACAGTCAAGGGTTCCAGTTTTGAAGCATACTGGGGTGGTGGTAGGCTAATGGTCAGTTGTATAAATGCAGATGAGTTTGTTGACAGGGACATTTTACTTGTTAAATTGACTTGAAGAATCCATGGAAGGTATTAATTATGGCAGCTGGTGGTGGCAACTTAAAGCAGACCATTCAAGGTATGGGGAGAGAGGTACATCTATGCTGAGCACAGCTGGGTGAGGGTACAGAGGACTTTCAGAGGAGACTTTAGAAGATCACTGAGATACGGAGAGTTAATGCAGAATTTCAGAGGAAGAATGTTGGCTTTGGTTTTCCAAATGCTGGTTGTGTTTTACCTAGTAGGATTTTGTTGGATAGGAAGTTTTGCAACAGTGGTGTTTTGACTAAGAGAATAAATGTGCCACACTTCATACAGAGCCATTTTCAGGGACCTGGTTTCAGTTTTCGACGCCTGTTTTTAGAGTGTCTTGTCAGCACAAGAACTTGATGGAAATCCTGTGACAGTGATAAAACCAGCTTGTTTTGCATTGTTAGCAAGTAAGGCCATTGTTGGCAAGTTCACACTTGCATTCTGTGTGTGGCTGCAGAAATCCTGGTGCAGCTCTGCAGAGCCTGGAAATCTGGAGATCCAGGGTCTGCAAGTGGTCCAAAAGTATTATTTAAGTGCTGCATGGGAGAACTGTAATACACTGTATAGTGGATCTGAAAAGATGAAATCAGCTGTTTAGAGCTGTGAATTTATTTAAATGAATTGAGCTACTTAGAGAAGGTGTATTGTTGGGAACATTGCCATGCCACTGAAAGATAATTGTGTTC
Source organism: Tichodroma muraria (assembly GCA_013390105.1). Classification (NCBI taxonomy): domain Eukaryota; kingdom Metazoa; phylum Chordata; class Aves; order Passeriformes; family Sittidae; genus Tichodroma; species Tichodroma muraria. The sequence continues at coordinate 18,938 of WAAG01062175.1, forward strand.
ATTTGAGCTGTGGGACCCAGCCTGTAACTGTGAGTCCTGTTCTGAGGCCAGATAAGGTTGTGTTCAACTTCAGAGTTGAGTCAACTTTAGAGCACAAGAAATTACTTCAGGTTTGTGATGACTTTTAATCTGTATTTTAAGCAGGGAAAAATGCCAAGTGTTGGTACTAACAAGCATTGTAAAGTAAGATAGTGAGCAAAAATGGAGCACAGCTTTCTGAGCCTGCAATCTGAATCTACCTACAAGCAGGGTTATACTGATCTTTTCTTTCTTGCTGCAAGTGGAAATAAAAAATGTAATTAAAATCAACAGTAAAGTTTGAATCCTCTGGCAGACAATCTTCTCTACTCTCATATTTACTACTGCAACAAGCAGACTGGCAAATTCAATTTTTCAAAGCAAAAACAGAAGTCTTTGGAAAGTTAGTATTTGAGCAAGAGGTGGTGGGGGAAACTGAGGTGACCTGCTGGTGAGGTGTCTGTGTTGCTCCCAGTTTCAGCCCAGGCGCCCAACTCGGCCATCACAGCTCAGACGGGTGTCGGGGTGGCCTCCACCGTGCACCTGAACCCCATGCAGCTGATGACAGTCGATGCATCTCACGCCCGGCACATCCAGGGCATCCAGCCCGCCCCCATCGGCGCCCAGGGCATCCAGCCCGCCCCCATCGGCGCCCAGGGCATCCAGCCAGCGCCCATCGGGGCCCAGGGACTGCACCCCGCTGCACCCATGGGCGCGCAGGGGCTGCAGCCGGCACCCATCGGGGCCCAGCAGCCGCCGGGCGACGCCAAGACCTCAGGTAAGAGCAGCCAGCCGAGCCCTCGCGTCGGAGCAGCCGAGCTGCTGTCCTGCACATTCGGCTGATCGCGTTGTTACGGTCTCTGCCGTCCGGAGGTGGACACTGAGTGCATCCGTGCACTTACTCTCCCAGCAAATACCTGCTGCCTGCTTCTGAACTAGTTTATTTTTGAAGCGTGCTAGGTGGAGCGTGTGGGTAGCCTTGGATGGGTTACTTCAGTGGAAGAGACTGGTAGAGCCTGAGCTTAAGCAAATGCCTTCGGTGAGGCCTTGTAGGAAAAGTAACTTACAAGTGAGCAATGTTCTCTGGCTGTGCATTAGGAGCAATTAGAATACAGCCAGGTACCTTCTGCTGTTGGTAACCTGATCTTGAGCTGTGACAGAAACCATCTTCCATTATCAACGATTGGTCTGATGAAGCCCCAAGAACTTACTGGAGGAATGGGATATGGCATCCCCGAGAATATGCTGTTGCATGGCTGGCAGGCACTGCACAGTGACTTCCTGGCTGTCCACATGCTCTGCATCTCTCAGTTGGCCAAACAGGCTCTGGCAGAAGGTCAGAATGCAAACACAGCTGATGTAGCTTACCTACAACTGGCAAGTGTTGCCACGTGTGCTCTACCAGAAGTGTTGCTCTGTTGACCCAGTTGTGCTGGTGATCTCCCTAGTGATTTCTGCCTTTTCCTTGTCTTCTGGAGAGGATTATTTCCCTAAAAGCGGTTGTTAGACAGGAAGTAGTTTCTGTCTTCCCTGCGGAAGGTTCAGTGATCAGATTGCTCGTGGCAAAGGTATTGCTTACAAAGGAGTCTGAAAACACTGCAGTTAGGGACTGAGGGACTCAGAGAATGGACAGCATATGCTCTGCAGACACCTGCTTTGTCATCACATTCCGTTAAGTAACTGCTGCTTTCCACTCTGTCCGTTTTCGTCTCTGCCGTGTCCATGTCCATCCTTCCCAGCAGTAGTCTTGGCGGATGGAGCCACCATTGTAGCCAATCCTATTAGCAACACGTTCAACACTGCTTCTGCAGCAACTACAGTTGTGCAAACCCACAACCAGAGTGCCAGTGCCAGCGCTCCAGCCCAGGGCTCCTCCCCGCGCCCGAGCATCCTTCGCAAGAAACCGGCCACGGATGGGTGAGTAGGACTGAGGGTGACACGTGGGTGACATTTCCGTGCAGTCCAGCCCAGCCAAGTGGAATCATTTCAGTGGAGATAAGGAATACTCCAGCAGATTATTCAGTCAGCAATGGTTGCAAGTAACCTGCTGATCAGTGGAACAGTTCTTTTCCTCCCCCAGGGCTGGGTATAGTTTTCTGTAGTGTCAGTAATAAAATGAAAAGGACAGTTTGTCTCCTAGGTCTTGAAAGTGACCTTTTGAGGGAAAGTGGATTTCAGGCTTTCTTGCTTAGTGTGATAAGAAGAAAGAGTTCATAGTCTACTAAAATTAGAATAGGGTGCTTTGTCTTCACTGCTTTTCTTGGGAGAATATGTGGATGAGTGGAAAGGATAGGATTAGTACCCTGCTGTGAAATCTGATTAGGAAAAAAGGAGGGAGTAACTTAAACTCTTAAAATATTTTATGTTGCCTGTCTATTTTTAAATGCCTTAATAAAGAGGCAAGAGACAGCTTTAGAATTAACAATGCATTTCCTCCCAACTAGCAACTGAACACGTTTGGAACTAATGTGTCGTGTGAGATTAAAATTGCATATTTTTTATGTGGGTGGAAACCTTTTTTAAGGCAGAGAAGCTGCAGGCTGTAAAACTGAAAGAGAAGTTAAAGAGTCCAGTAGATCACTAAAGACTTTCCATTTGAGAGGTTGATTATTTTGGATAGCAGTTTGACTTTCGGTCCCACAGGAGACTAAATAGTCTCTAAAGTACCTTAATCAGCCTTATCATCCTAATATCCACACTGAGTCCTTGAGGTCCTGGAGTCAGGCTCTGACAGTCAGGTCCAGCTAAAGGGAGCAGATGCCCACCTGAGCACTGTTTAGTTCCAGGTGATTTGCTCAGTCCTGAAGCAGGAGTGCCGGACAGCGGCGTGGCCAGACCCCTCTGTCCACTGCTGGAGCCTGGCAGTTGCAGCAAAGTGTTCTTGCTGAGGGGATGAAAGTAAAGCTGGCATTCTTGGAGAAGGCCTAAATTGGGTGAGACTAGGCCAGAGCAGCTAATCTTTTATTTTAAAAGAAAATAAAATGCTGAATTTGAAAAGTAAAATGAGACTCTTTGTGTAGCGAATTGGTTACACTGAAGACAGAGAGCAGTGCTACAGCCATAACTCCCGTCCTGGATTGTGGAAGAGAGCTGATTTCTTTGCTCTTGGGGTGTTTGCCTTTGCACCAGGGAGGTGGGAATCCTAGATCTGTCTGTCTCTTACAGGCTGGCAGTCCGGAAAAGCTTAATTCCCCCTCAGCCACCTGAAGTGGCCAGCACACGAGTGGAGAGCACGATGCGAAGCACGTCTGGCTCACCAAGGCCTGCGGGGTAAGACTTTAGGAAACAGCCAAATGCAGCGTAACAGTTTAATTATATTTGTTTGAGTTGTGTTCTTTGGCTATTTGAGCATTTTTCTTTCTTTTGGGAAACAATCTATTTTGAATTTTTGATGAAAACTCAAACAGCCTTGACAAGCTCTGCTGTTTGTGAAGCTGAGGAAATTACCTTTAAAAGCTGTGGTGGTGAGCTTACACAGGAACAAACAAAAACCCTCTGCTATTGTAAGGGGAGATAGGCCTCAAAGCTTTTTCCTATAGTACTTGAAAATTGACTCTGAGGAAAGGTAAGTGCAACTTCTGCCCTGTTTCACTTGAGTTCAGTGGCTTTACAATTTGTGGTTTTGTAAGTGTAAGCCAACAGTGGGAGCTCCTGCAGAGGATGGGACCAGTACAGTTTTAGGTAGAAGTTCCTCTTGGCTGCATTGTAAAATTGTAAAATTGTTTTGATCCTTGTACAAGTATTTTGAAGTCACCTGGAATTGGTCATGAGTGGAAAACAATTCCAACAGTGAATGGAAAAAAAGTATTATATGTAATCAATACAAAGGATTAGAAAGGGAGAGGAGGAGGAAATATAACTGAAATTAAGCCTTCTCCTGTTGTTAAACACTTTGCTGAGCCAGGTGGGTGCAGGAAAAACTGGATAGTCTTAACTCCAATTTGGCTCTTTCCTTTTGTGCTGGGTGCTCACAACCGAGATACAGCTCACTTCGCTTTGCTTTTATTTGTGCTACAGTGGCAAGCCAAAGCCCGAAATCCACGTGTCCATGGCCGCTCCAGTCCCCGTGTCTATGGAGGCGGTGTGTAACCAGGGTGGCGAGCAGCCCACCATCACAGTGCCCCCGACCTCCCAGCAAACCCCCTCTGCCATCCCCACCATCATCGCGGCCGCCAGCCCCACCTCCCAGCCTGCAGCAGCGCTGTCCACCATCCCGGGAGCTGTCGCGCCTGCTCCGCCGACTTCCACCGCCATCGTGGCAGCACCTGCTCCCCCGTCCACCATGAGCGGGGCCCTGTCAGCCGTGCTGGGCCCTGTGGTACCAGAGATCAAAATCAAAGAGGAGATGGAGCCTATGGACATCATGCGACCGGTATCTGGTAGGTGGCCGCGAATCGTCAGCTTGCTTTTTGTTTGTTTGTTTGTTTGATTTTGAGACAATGGAGGATTTAGGAGGATTTCAATAGTTTCATCTCAAAGATGAAAGGACATCTCTTACACGGTAGCACAGAACACCAGACTTCCCATATGCTTTATAAAGATCTTTCTTGCCTTTTTCCTAATCTCCCATGAAATCACTTCTTATTGTGGCTGCTTTGTTCATGTTCAAATGATCCGACTCCAAAGAGTGTGTGTGAATTCCTTGCCTAAAATGCACGTGCTCAGCAGTGGTACCCACATATTATGGAACAGCTCAGTTAAATTCAGTTGGTTTACAAATCCTACTGTTCAGGTCCAGTGGCCTTTCTTGTATGTGAGGAATTCATGGCCAGAGTAGGACTTCCTGGGGCCCTCATGTGCTTCATAGATATTTTTCTCTAGAACTTTTCAAAATGTTCATTATATTGCCTTACATATCCAGCTTGGCCATAGCTGTTATCAAATGGCATGGTCAGTAAATTCAGATCCTTATGGATCTTATTGGAACTATATAGTGGCAAAGTGATAGGAAAGCATCCCACGTCCATGGGTTTCAGAGTTGAGGTTTAGCTGTTGGTTTTATCACTCTCCTTGAAGCTGTGTTTTGTCCTGTGAGAAAGCAGCTCCTTGCTGCAGATGTGTCTGGCGCATGGGCAGATAGCATTAAGCTCTTTGGGGTTCTTGACAGTTTGGTTTGTGGCCAAATTGCCAAGAGATCCCATCCAAAAATTTTGTGCTGCAGCCTTGGTCATGGCTGATTGTCCCTCCAAGTTCAGGGAGGGTTCCCTCAGACTACCTGCCACGCTGCTGCCAGCTGTTGGTTGGTGCAGTGACCTGCTGAGCAGTGCTGAGGGCTTGGCAGTACGAGCAGACTCCTACAAGAAGAGTGCTGCAGTCCTGATTTGATTCCATCTGACTCTCCTATCACAAGAGAGGAGGGATTTGCTAACTATGACAGTGACCTGTGCTGATGTACATACAGAAGGGTTGTTTTTACAGTATCACAGACAGATGTTAGCATGACTCCTTTTTGTAACATTAAACTAACATAAGCTTCAAATACAAAGTAACTGAGGGACAACTGGCCCTGCTCTCATTCTTTATGTATATGAGACACTAAAGACTTCAGCTTGTAGGCTTGTCCTAATAATTACTGCTGGCTTAATATCTGGCCTGTTGGTACACATCACGCTCCTCACACTGTGGTGAAACAGGAACTCCTGTTGGAGGTAGTGTTCAAACAATGCATTATCTTCCCACTGCTGATGGTTTGGGTTCTTCTCTTTCTTCCTCTCAGCAGTCCCTCCTTTGACTACAAGTACTGTGTCTCCATCTTTGGCACTGCTGGCCAACAATCTTTCCATGCCTCCAAGCGATTTGCCACCTGGTGCCTCGCCGAGGAAGAAACCCCGTAAGCAGCAGCATGTCATCTCCACAGAGGAAGGGGACATGATGGAAACAAACAGCACTGATGATGAGAAATCCACTGCCAAAAGTTTGCTGGTGAAGGCAGAGAAGCGGAAGTCTCCTCCAAAGGAGTATATAGGTAATGACATCTCTGATGTCTTTGTTCTTATTTGGGGTCTGTATTTTCTCTTCTGTTTGTTTCTCAGAATAGGTGCTCTGTCACATTTCCACTTCCTAAATACGAGTAATAGAGAATCCAAGTATCTGTTCCTCACCACTTTTTGTATAAGTCTGGGAAAATGAATTTTCTCAACACGCATTTTGTATGAGTTGGCACTTACTGATGTGCTGCTGGAGTTCCTGTGGATGCTGACCTGCTTTCACTCCTCGATGATAATGCAGTTCTGGATCCTTTTGTAGATGAGGAAGGTGTAAGATACGTCCCTGTGCGCCCCAGGCCGCCGATCACACTGCTCCGTCACTACCGCAACCCCTGGAAAGCTGCTTACCACCACTTCCAGAGGTACAGCGACGTCCGCGTCAAAGGTCAGTCTCTGCACGGAGCAGAAGGGCAGGGAAGGAGGCTGCACAGAATTAGCTGTAGTTCTGTAAATGAAAAGAAAAAGGCGTGGTTGCTGATGGATCTGCTTATGTGCAGTGATAGAAACTTGCTCACAAAAGGTGTCCTCGTAAAAGCGAGGTGCTGTGGTGATGGGCTGCAGCTGAGTTTTCTCATTCGCCACCTAACGCTTGCCGGTTTAATCACAAACATTCTATGTTTAGTGTAACTTGTCAAGTAACTAATGGGCTTTTAAAGAAGACTTTTTTACCTAATACAAGGAAAAGAGAGATCAGATACTGTCTTCCAGACTTTTTAGCTAGTATTTTAGAATTTGTAAGCAGACTGGGTTTTCACAACTGTGCACATGCATCTAGGGGAGAGCAGAAGTATTACAAGATGGACCATTTACTTGTTTGTGCCAGGTGTTTGAAACATTGAGCGCTACTACATTCTTTAAATGAGAGAAAAATGGGTTATGATGTAATCTTTCTGAAAGTACAGATAACCTGTTATTCAGTGAGAGCAGCAGCCAGGTACATGGCAGATGGGAAGTCACTTTGCTGTCTGATTCAAAATGTTACTCATTGTCATTTATTAGGAGGTAGGGGTAGCAGAACTTGGGTTGTTTTTTGAGAAGATAGGCCTGGCCGACTCCTGAAATTTGAGTACTGTATTCTTGTGTTTCCCTGGTGGCAGAAGAGAAGAAGGCCATGCTGCAAGAGATTGCCAATCAGAAGGGTGTGTCCTGTCGTGCACAAGGGTGGAAGGTCCATCTCTGTGCGGCGCAGCTGCTGCAGCTGGTAGGTGCATGGGCCTTGGAGCTTCCTGCAACATGGGGGAACATGAAGCTGTGTAAGACAGGAAGACATTCTTACAAACTCAGTACATCGGGATGCCCTGAAGGAGCTGGTGTGTAGTGCCCAAAGGGAGTGGGACATGCTTTCCCCTTTCTCAGGAATGTGGCATAAGTGGCTTGGAAACTTGGAGTGTTGGTTTTGATCCAGACATAAGAGCTGATGTATTTTGTACAGATGATCAAAACTGGCAACTCCCTCCTGCTGATGCACAGGTCTGAAGAAGCGTCTGTTTGGGATGGTGCGGCTGATCTGAGGAGGCAGCACTGATCCACATTCCTGGATGCTTCTGTTTCAGGTTGGGGGTGAGGTAGGTGCTCTGCATTTTAGCACCAAACTCCCCAAAACCTCTGCATTCCTGGAATAGTATTGTGAGCAGTAGGGGAAGCAGTTGTGGTAGGATCCATGTTTCTTCAGAAGAGGAGCAATCCTGTAAATAGGATGTTAAAAGAAATGATAGTGCCACATTTTGCCAGAGGCTCCATCTTCTGAATCACTGGCAAGAGCAGCTGAGAGGGGAATGGATTATCACCGTTTCTGTGTAGCTTTGTTAACACGGGCGAGTGTTTGCCGGCTTGGCAGTGACCCTTCTCATGAAGGGCTGATGTCTTTTAGACAAACCTGGAGCACGATGTGTACGAGAGACTGACTGCCCTGCAGGAGGGACTCATTCCTAAGAAGAAGGCAGCGACCGATGATGACTTGCATCGAATCAATGAACTGATACAGGTATGTCCTGTGGCCTCTCAACCCGAAACCATCCTCTTAGTTACAAGGCATCCTGCTGCTGTTAGTAAAAGCAGAAGCTGACCTAAAGAAACCCCATGTGAGTTCACTTCCTGGGTCCTCAGTTAGCAGGGGCACAAGTAGGGAAATGGAAAGGCGTTGCTTAGAGCAGGCATTCTGAGGTTAATGACAAGTGTTTCCTTTCAGGGGAACATGCAGAGGTGTAAACTCGTGATGGATCAAATCAATGAGGCTCGAGACTCCATGCTAAAGGTCTTGGATCACAAGGATCGTGTTTTGAAGCTTCTAAACAAGAATGGAACTGTCAAGAAAGTGTCCAAATTGAAGCGAAAGGAGAAGGTTTGAATGCAGACTAATGACTTTGGAGATGGAGAACGTGTACAGAACGGAGCTGAACCTTTTTGTAGTTTGGGTTTATTTTTAAGCAGAGCATTGGAATAAAAAAGGATGAGTTTAGGGAACAGATGGACACGTGAAGCCTGGTGACCTGAAGGGATTGTCCTTGATCTTGTCATAATGAACAAAGATTTCTCTCAGGCTCGTCCCTTTTTAAAGTCTTTCCAGTCCCACTGTTTAACTCTTGATGTGTCAGGTATGGACACACCTGTAAGGCAGGAGGTTGTGCAGGGGACTCCAGGAGGCTGACATACAGCTGTAGACCCAGACAGCAGCCAAGCTTCCAGCAGTGGAAATGGCACCTCTTTCAGTTACCCCATCCAGTTCTCATTCTGACCTTCCAGTGTCTAACACAGCCTTCTTACACCAGTGCCACTGCACTAGGGGATCTGCCCCAAACTATCTCCAGCAGCTCAGAAGTCCTAGCTGTCAAGATAAAAAAAAAAAAAAA
>WAAG01062175.1:37091-49130 GCA_013390105.1 Tichodroma muraria
GTCCTCTCTTTGTGACGTGGAAGACGGGGCGAGACAAGCGGCTTCGTGGCTGCATCTGGACCTTTTCAGCCATGAATCTTCACTCAGGACTCAGGGAATATACATTAACCAGGTAACTGTTGAAAACGAAACAAATACGAAATCAGTTCGTTCTGAAGATCTTCAAGAATTCAAAGTTAGGGTGTTGGATCGACATAGCTCAATGTAGTGTGCTTCATAATGAAATAAACCTGAGTGTCTGATAGTTACAGTGAGGCGATGTGTCAGGATGTAGTGGAACATCTTTGCAAAAAGTGAGTTGCAGTTGACATTTTAAGGCTGCTGTCAAATGTGTCTTGCATGCTAACAGTTTTGACATCTGTAGCACATAATTTCTCTCTGCCTGCAGTAGGCATTGGACAGCATCAGGAAGCTTGCCACTGGTATTACAGTTCATTAGATTAGGGAGAGATGCAAATCACTTTCTCTGCAGTAGCAGAGAAACGTGTTTCATGCAGGCATAATCAAAAGGGGGATAATTGAGCATCTGACACTTTATTTTTGTGCTTATATTGGGTGATATATCTTCTCTTCCCTGTAGTGCACTTAAGGACAGCCGATTTCCCCCCCTGACCCGCGAGGAGCTGCCCAAACTCTTCTGCTCTGTCTCCCTCCTCACTAACTTTGAGGATGCCAGTGACTACCTGGACTGGGAGGTGAGAACAGGTGCATTTGGAACTCTGCATCACTCTCTCGTTCCATTCGGGTTCGGGTTAGTACATGGTGATGTATCTCCTTCATTACAGGGGTGTATGGGGATAGAGGAGACTGGGAATAGAAGAAATGGGGCTGGAAAACTAGGAGGAAGGAAGGAAGAGGATGGCCTAGCAGGATGTTTTTGTTTGGGGGGGATCTGAATGGGAATAAAAGAAACATGAAAGTGGTTCATGGACTTGCCCCAATAGGAAATGTTTGTAAATACATGTTTAAAAAACTGAGAAGTATTTTGATGGTGTGGATAGAAACTGGAAATAAAAAGTAATGAAGAACAAAGGTATGAATGGTTTTTAGGACCTTGTACATGGAAGTGTATTTTGTTGGAGAACATATATATGGACTTTATAGTTGGGTCATTTTAGGCATCATTCTTGTGTGCAGAGATTTTGTCTCTCTTGCGTGACACAAGAGACGGAAAACTGACAAGACTTAGCTCAGGAGAAGTGGCAGGGACACTGGTGAGGCTTGTCTGGGAAGGGTGGCTAAGAGAGCTCCTTGTGAGACCTGCCAGGCAGGAGCAGAGAGTGGGGAAGAGAATGACCTTACCCAGGCAAAAGCCAAACTGTCCAGAGAGAGAGAGAGAGATGCACAGCGTTGTGGGAATGACAACTCAGTGCTAGCAAACACCTCTTATCTGGCTGTTCATTTCCATCTATAGGTTGGAATCCATGGGATCAGAATAGAGTTCATCAATGAGAAAGGTGTCAAACGCACAGCCACGTATTTACCTGAGGTTGCTAAGGAACAAGGTGGGTTTGAGATGGCAGCCAAACATGTCAACACATTGTGTCACAGAATTGGGTAAAAATCTGTCGATTTGGGGCTTGGAATACAATGCTGTCCTCATAGTGGTGCCATGGACCCACCAGGCTTAATCTTGACAAGTGACACCTGATACAGTTGCTGCTGGGTTTTCATCTGGCCTGTCTCTCATCCCATATCTTTGCACAGCTGTATTTTAGTGCCAGAATGTTTTAGGGCTGAAGAAATAGAGGATCTCAAAGTAAGGATCTTCCAGCCTCGTTCAGCATTGCATCTTTCCTCTTCTATGTTTCTCCCACCAGCTAGGATAACTGCACGCTGCACAGCACCAACAGGAGAGTCACTTTCCTCCTCATTCTTGCTAAAGTAGCATCCTCCAGAGGAGGGCTAGAAACACAGCCCCTCTGGAGCACACTTCCCACTCAAATAGAGTAGTGGTCACCATGGTAACTGCTCAAAATATTGCCTCCTCCTTTCCTCCACCTAGCAGAGTGGAGTGGTCGCATCCTTCTGGCTCTGGGGCAAAAGACAAAGGTAGGAATTTTAACTCTGATCTCTCACATAGCAGTGCACTGTGCTATCACTAGAGCTTCAATCCCAGTTTGTCTATGTAAAGAGCTAAGTATTATCTTATTTTCAAGGGAGCCAAGTGGCACATGATGAAAAAATTCAGGGTCCCTGCAAAAGTATCAAGGCACAGACCTTTGTAAGAAGACATGGAATGGAAAATGGAATTGCTCTTTATAGACCAGCTCTATTATGAGTTTAAAGGGGTAGGCATGTGCAGATAGTGTGCATGCATCAGGCCATATATGTCCAGTTCAACACTAGGATTTCTAAAGCTCAGAGTTTCCAGTTTAGTTGTTTGTATTTCTAGAGTCCTTTTAATGCATCTCTTGTGGGTTTGAAACATTTTTTTTTATATTGAAAAATTTGCTTTGCTTCTATTTTTCAATAGACTGGGATCAGATCCAGACCATAGACTCCTTACTCAGGAAAGGTGGCTTTAAGGCTCCCATTACCAATGATTTTAGGAAAACAATTAAACTTACCAGGTAAGTAGATGTATTTGTTGTCTTTTAATTTTACTTTATGGTGTTTTCTGGGTGATTTAAAGTATTTGTGCTTGATGTAAGTCTTTATGCCTCTTCCAGAGGAGATAAAGTATGGAAGACCAAATCCCAAATGCATGTGTTAGGCATATAATGGACATGGAATTAAGCACAATACATTTGGTCCATGCAAGATCAAAGTTGGCATTTTTCCTAAGAGAAGTGTCGCTGGTTTTAATATTACTATATATGTGGAAGATCAGAAGCAGAACCTTTGAGAGTTAAAAAGGTTGATTTTTTTTTGGTATCTTTTCAATGAACTTCCTTTTCTCAGTGTGCTCATTTGTGAATGCTGTAGCTATTTGTAGGTGACAGCTGTCTTAAAACCAAACCACACTCAAATTTGGCTGGTTTTCAGAATTTGCTTGCTTTTCTATACCCCAGCTGTCCTATTGGTTTCTGCCCCCTTTATGTTAGTAAAAATTGGGACTTTCCGGTTTTGTATAGAAACACTAATTTATCAGGGGATTCTTTAGAGAAATGAGGTGAGTGTGCAGGGTTTTCTTTAGCAGGAGATGGCAGGATGAAGGTTTGCATTAAAATCTCATGTGATGTGGTCTTAGTGCAACTCACAACCACTTTGTAGCCGGCTGTTGTTTAGTGTCCTTTAGGAAAACTTGGAAAACTCCAAAGGAATGTCACATTTTGTGAATTCTGATTGCACAACATGGACTAAGTAATTTACGTGGCATAATAAACCTCCCTTTACCCACCTCTCCATTTCTTTCACTGCCTTTTCAAATGTGGAGATAACCACAAAACTAAATAATAGTGAAGTACCGATCATTTAATCACTGTAGTTGAATCTTCTTCAGCAACCTTTTCATGCTATTTTCGTCCATTGTGTGTGGATAAAAAAGAATACAAATCGATGGCTTATTTCCTGTGCGCTACTTCAGGCATCCCTTTAATTATGATCACCTTGATTAGGACTCACCTTTTGGGACACTGCAGTTAATTCAAGCTCTCACAGGTTATTCATACCAGTGGGTTCCTCTCGGTCACCATTGGCTGTGAGCTAAAGGGCTGTCTGGGGTGAATGCTTTATGTCGAGTGCCTCCGTGTTGCGTAGTCTGACATTACTTTTCTGCCTGTTCCACAGGTACCGCAGTGAGAAGGTGACAATCAGTTATGCAGAGTACATGGCCTCCCGCCAGCATTGTTTCCAGAATGGCACCCTTCATGCCCCCCCCCTCTACAATCATTACTCCTGACACACGGCTGCATGACCAGTCCCACTCCCCAGTTGCTGCCAACGGCTATGACATCATCGGGGCAGACGCCTCCTCTTCCTGGTCCAGTTACTTCTACTACTGCACCATTTTATGATGCTAGCTTCCGTTGCCAAGTCTGCCTTCCCACTGACCTGGGGGGAGGATGAGAGCGTGACAGGACTTCAGGGGCCCAAGCCTTATCTCAGCCTTCCCTCCGAGCGGGGGTTCAGTTGGATTGGGGCTCCATGCCTACGAACTGTCGTGAGGTGCAGACCTTTAGGAGTGAAAGTGCTGCTTCGGACTGATCTGTTCCTGGGTGTTACTGACACTCTGGAAACTTGAGTTGTTTGTTACGGAAGCCCCCCAGATCAAGTAGGAGCATTCCCCTGGCAGCCTGGGCAACGGAGTCCAACAAAACATTTTTTAGGTTCTTTTTAATTTTTTTTTAACCTCTGGTATCTGTTGTGTACTGAGAGCTGATTGCAGTCCCCACGCATCACAGGCGGACATCATGATATTGGGGGGGGTTGAACACCTGGATAGCACCCCATCCTCATGGACAGAAAACATGTGAAAAATTAATCCATTATTTAAATAAACCCTCGAAGGCTTTAAGGCTCAGATCCTTGACAGGTTGGATTCTCAGTGATGAAGCCTGCTATGAAATAAAATGCTCTTTTGCCTGTAAGAGAGCGACATGGCATGTGCTGTGTACGCTGAGGAGAAGATCCTCGAGTGTCCCTGGACAGTCTTTGTTACAACCAAATTTTGTTTCCAAATATTTGTAAGAGATAGGATTAGGGCTGGGGAGGGGTTTGCAGAGCATCGACTGTAGTCGTACAAGTGAGACCAGTGACTGAAATTTGTTTTAATTTAAGCTAACAGTCTTGGGGACCTTCCTTTTGATAGAACAGCCGCTTCCACCGGTGTGACTGCTGATCTTAGGGGCTGTGAGTGTTCCAGTTTATTCCAGGCCTATGGAATGGTGCTGTTCAGTTTTGCTGGTAAGATTTATCTTACTCAGCTTAGTCATTGCCACATCCAGGCAGTGAGTAGGGAAATCTGTATTACCCAAACTGCATGAAACTCGTGTGCATTCTGTATTTCTTCTCCCGTGGTTGATGATCACAAGGAATACTCTTTTCTGAAAGGAAGTTATCAGTTGTTATTCTGCAGCATCATTGAGGGATGTCATAAACCCTGAATTGTGACACTCTTTCAATGAGATAACTGGACTTCAGAATACAATTTGGGGTGGGGTTGGTTGGTTGGTTTTCCAAGCTTCTAGAGGGTCAGCAATGGTGGGGGAAGAAAACACGAGTGCAGAGCAGAGTCGTGGCTGTTTGGTTGCACACATCTTTAGAGCCTGCTTGTGTGTTGAAGTTGGCTGGTGTTTGAAGCCTGAAATTATGCCATGGTATGGCAGGGAATAGGGCTGGTAGGAAGCTGAGAACTGCAGGCTGCTGCTCCTGGTCCTAAGGAAGCAAGGCACAACTTGTGCCATTTTGCTTCATGTTGGTGTGAGTTCTGCTGGAGGAGAGATGTGAGGGAGATTCCTCTGGATAACGGTGCAATATTGACCCAGCTTTCCTTCCCTATTGGGTCATTCCTACAAATTAACACTTTTCCCTTGTGATGTTGTTGAAAAGCAATTGAAGATGAAAGGATTGTTTCATGACTTCCTGCTGCTGAGAATAAATGAGTCTCGTTACAAACCACTCCAGTTTGTAATTACTCCCCCAGGTGCCGTTGTAGTGATGGGGGAGGGTGGGGTCAGCTCCAGGCATACCACTCACCTTTCAGCTGTCAAACAGTATGATACATAGGGCTACACTCATTACTGTTCAAGTGTTCTATGTTAGAATTTAATTTCTAAAAGATTTAAAAAAAGGCAAAAAAATGGTGCTAAAACTTCACCCCTGAGCACGCTCGGTGAGACTGGTCATGCAGGCATACAGTGCCAGGCTTTTCAACTATACTGTTTCTTTTTCAGGTGTTTGCCCTGTTCTGTGTCTTCAACAGTGTATAGTGTTTTCCTGATTTCAGTTTCTTTGACTAGGGGATGACTAAAGGGTGGGGTGGGGAGGGTTAGTTGTCATTTTTTTAAAGAACAGACTTTTAGGATTGAGTATCTTGGTTGGTTTAAGCCTGAAGTGGGACAGATGGTTTGGGACTGGGGAAGTCTTATCCTCTCCCACTTCTATTTCCCCACTCAGTCTGTTTAAAAAACAAACAAACAAACAAAACATAAATGCCTCTAAATATGTACTGTGTTCTCGTCTTGTTGCAGTGAGCAGAGAAGCTGGCAGATCAGAAACACTGGTCTGCTGCCTAAGGAGCAGGCCCTCTCAGCTTTAGTCCCACAAGGGTCCTATAAAATCAGTTGAAAACTGTGTCAATAGTAAGTCAGCTCAGAGAAATGCATGACAAGGACAGGTGGTCTCAGGAAATAATCCCGTTTCTAGATCATTACATGGCAGCTATGCATAAGGATGAAAGAGGTGAACTGGGCACAAACTGTGGTTTGAATTGCCTCAGTGGACACAACCAAAATCAGTGGCCAATCGACCTGAGATTTTCTCTGTGGTTGCTTGACTGGGACAGCTGGTTAGAACTACTCCTGAAAGCAACTGTTACCTGGTTTTACCTGGATTAACTCATCCTTAGAAGCAAGTGCCTTTTGGTCTAGAAGGGCTTATTCTCATGACAACCACAACTGATAAATAATCTCACTGCAATGATGAAATGTCTTTGTTTTACAGTAACTACAGGAGAATGTCTTTGATCACTGGAGTCTGTCAGTGTTGAAATGTTTCCACTGTGAGGTTCTTAAATATTTTTTTTCATGTTGTTCAACAGTCAATCTCAACTGAAGCCATTTCAGTTTGGGAATGTTTTATGGTCAAAATATCACATATCTACAATTTATCAGAACAACAACAAAAAAAAATCTGTAAGGAAATCTAAGAGTTCATTTTAACCTTTGCACAGAATAATTTGTTTTCATAGTACATTAACAAACCTCTGCAGTCTTCACTGACTATTAGTGCTGTTTTCTGTTTGTATTCAGAAACTACATGTTGTTTTGTTGGGGGTTTTTTTTGGTTAATTTATTTCCTTAAAGCAGGAGACCTCTTTTGACCTACAGTGCAGAGACGTCAGACCAATTCTTTATATTACACTTGGTTGCCTCCTACCTATATAATAATTTCTGAGTGTAAATAATTGAACTCTATCCTCTAATGAAGTATTGTAGAGAATAAATCATAATGGATAAAGATTATTTGTACTGTCCTCTTTATGTGAGTTCTCACAGCCTTTATGGGGTATGAAATTGTTCTCATCTAGAAAGACAAACAGTGTATTACAGGTATGAATAGCAAACCTGTAAATTACACCACATATTCAAAACCAGGGAGGCTGCCAGAGTGGGGTGACAGCTGTCTGGAAACACACCAGTAATCAAACAGGCTCACTACAGGAAAACAAGGAAAAACAGTAGGAAAATTAAAACCAAATATTAAATATATTTCATTAATAATGGCATAGCAATGTCTTTGTATCCTGAAATAATGTTTGCTTGACAATAACTTTCTATCAGTTGTCATGATGGTGAAATGTATAAAGTACATACAGAGTACTGTAAATCTTTCTGAAACTCGGAAATGTTCTTTTGGGGTTTTGTCTTCTAAACTGAACTGAGAACAACTTGTCTATACTTTAGGGCTATAGTCTTCGGGCTATCTAAAAACCTTATTTCAGAGGAATAAAACACCCATCTTTCTAGATTCTTACTGTTTTAATGTTTGCCTTGAGGCAGAATTAACTGAATTGTAGAATACTTTTGGATTGGATCTCTGGCTTACATGTTTTTTCCCTACGTTTTCAGATAATTGTTAACTTTTTATCTGTGGGAGCTGTATAGTTAGAGATGCTACATTTTCTGCTTGTGGCTTTTGGGAAGGGCAGCCCTGGATGTCAAAAAACAGTCATAAAACCCTAAAAAAACACCAACCAAACCAAGGGGAAGGGTAGTTTTGACTTAAATATGCCTGAGAAGCTCATTTATCTCAGTACCACTACAAAGCAAAAACCTGTTTTCAGGTGCTGGTACTAGGAAGTCTGGAAAGTCAATCCCTTAGGCAATGAGAGGCGGATGCTGTGACTAATGTGATTTCCAGGTGAACTCAGCTGAATTCCCTTATGAATTCTGAAGTCGCCCATATCCCTACCACCCACTGCTCTCATGTGCCCAGGGGAGTTACCAAGTGAATTCTCTCAGCTTTGTTGGCAGGAATACGGTGGCTTCATTTGTCTATTTTAGTGTCATAAACTTTTCCTACTTGTTTGGGGTATTTTTTTGGTTTCCCATAGAATCAGATTTCCATAAAATCTTTGTCTGCTGTCTTTCATCGGGGGTTCTTCCATGCACGTTGCATTCTGTGACCACAGGAACGCTCAGCAGCTCCCAGGGAGGATGAGGCCAGGTAGAAGGGTGTGCATGTGACTGCACACTGAAATAGGTCAATCCAGGCTAAATATAAACCTGGATAATTCTCCTGGAAACAGTTTCTTCTGCTGTTATTTCTGTTTGAAATAAGAAACAAAATGAATTAGTCATTTAGCACCTAAACCAAATTACCAAATTACAGAAAGATTAGCAGAAACTTCTAGAGGATACTTCAAAGGAAGAATACTAGCTTTTTTTTTTTTTTAACACGAGAAAGAAATTTGTATTGCTTGTGATGGAGAAATGCCATTTTTATCTTGAAGATAAAAATGAAAATCAGAACACTTACCTATACAACTCAATAAATAAATATGTACACTGATAGTACATGGAGCAGTAGGATGGGAAAGTTCCTGAGATGGTTTTGCCATAGTCTGGGAAAAGAGGACTTGTGAATATGTTTGAATATTATACGTGTAATATATTTTTGTTTCTCCTCCAGTATGAATATGTTGAATATGTTTCTCAAAACACAGCAAGCACAGAAGAGTATTGTTACCATTTTCTTTAAAACAAGTATATAATTCTACAAATTGAACAATATCCAGATTATTGAACCATATTTTTTTTCTATGGTCAGCTAGACTGCTATTATAATCAGGTTAATTCTGGCATAAATTATGTATTATGCAACCAGTTGATAATGTCATATATGTATTTAAAAACTTAAGAGATCATGTAGTTTTGTATTCAGAGTCTTACTATGACTTTATTACTGGATATTAATATAACTTTGCTCATACACGTTCATTCATTATGGTTTTGGATATATAATTTTAAATGGAGTAAAAATAAAAGTAAAATGGCGTGAAGACCTAAACCTGAAGAGTTATATTTCATAACACTTAACTTATATATAGTATATGATACTTAACTTCATAACTTTTGCACAGATGAAAACCCCACATGTCTTGTGTAATGCTGACTGCTGTGGCAAATGGTGCTCCCAGTGCCTGGTTATCTCCACAAGGATCTACTCCTGTCACACTGGCACTCCACAGAAAAGACACAATTACTGTTAGAAAGCTTAAAAAACTCCTAGAAAAATCACATTTCTTCTGCTAATGAATTAGAAGGAAAGCGTATTACAAAATAGGTTTATGCTAGTAATAGGATATCCTTGTTGCTAGCGGTTCCTGCACTTGATTGCACGGAGATCTTTAGCTGAGCGTTTTGTAAGGTCTGTGTAGGTGCAATTAATTGTTCCAGGATCTGTGTTTAAACTGTGGCAACACAGGAATTACCATCATAGGTCTGTCTAACAATCTGCTACTTAATACCATGTCTCCAGCAAGGATCAAAGTTTTTTGCCCTGGAATATGGAATATTAGAGACTTTGTTCATGATAAATTATGTTTGGCCAAGTATTCTTTTTTTCCAATAGGTTTATTTTAGGATGTCACCAGTAAAGCTGCCTGAAGGTTCCTTTAGCTTACTTTTCTGTGCATATTTTGATAAATGCCAAAACAGTCATTATTAATGAGGAAGAAGCCAGTGCATTTTAAAAATAACAAAAGGTCAGGTACTCTGCTATGTTTGGTTTGTTGCAGCAGCTGAACAATATTTACTATGGGGTTTATAAGTTTATTTTTTAAATCCTTGGGGAAAAAAAAAAAAAAGGTGGGGGAAGCAGCTTCCATTCAGGAACATTTTTTATTTTGCTCTTGAGACCTTAACCAAACACATCAGTGATAATAAACTTAATCTTTCATGATAGCCTCTTTAACTGTACCTGTAAAATCTTGGTTTTGTATATTTAAGTAGAGTGGATCCTTGAGGGAAAACAAAAAGGGAAATTAATCACTTAAACCTTTGTGAGCTACCTACTGTTCTGAGAATCACAACGTTCTGAGTTAATGGATTATTTGCGAAGCCATCAGGATTCCAAGTGATTTTAAATGCTTCTCTCCTCAATCTGGCATGGATTTCCTTGTTTTCTTGTAAGCCTAATTGAAATTGTTTAATTTGCCAGATGTTCCCCAAGTTATTTCCATTCCATCTTCCTGGATGTCTTTCTGCTTGTATCACTTAACAAATTACTTTCCAATCAGTTTCTCTGCTATGCTCATTATCCAGATAACAAATATTAAAAATCTATTATTTGATCCCTTCATAGTCTTCTAATTTATTTTTAAATTCATTCCTTTTCCCAGCATGCATGAAACCATTCACCTAGGCTCAGATGCAAGTTTATGAGCGCAGGAGTGGTTTCATCATAAATCCTTCAACAGTCTATTTTTGCCTTTCTTTAAGGATGCAGAATGACATAGTAAGGGCTGATAAGATGATTACTTTAAGAGTCTTAGGTTAGACACTTACATGTAAGCTCTCTAGAGAAAACACTGCTCCATAACTTATTTTGCTGGCAGTATTGGGAGAACTATCTTCATTTTCAGCCTGCCTATGACTTTTAGGGGTCTGTAGATTGCTTCTGGATAGTCTGAAAATTAACCTTCCTTATGAATTGTGTTACTTACGATGTCAGTACTCCTTCCTTACAATCTGAAGTCTATTAATCGCAGTGAGATAGAAGCAAATTCTAGCACAGTCACGGTTTTCCTAAGGTTGGGGTTTGCTGTCCAGCTGGAGGATGTTCTGGTAGTGAAATGGAGCTGATTGCCTGATCCACTGGTGTGAGTGAAGATGCATCTGATGCCTCGGCGCCCTCAGGTGCTCCTGGGCAGGCAGATGCCGCTGTGCAGGCTGGTGAGGGGCACCAGCGCAGTTTGGAGCTCTTTGGGTATTTCCTGAAGGACAGAGCAGAAGAAGAGTTTGCTCATGCGAAGGACAAGTGCTGTTTCCCTCAGTGTTCCTACACTCCTGCTCTCGGGCCCTGGTTCGTGCCTTGTAAGACTTTGGGCTCATGATCACAGAATCGCTTAGGGTGGAAAAGACCTCTGAGATCATCGAGCCCAACCTTTGAGTGAAAACCACCATGTCAACCAGACCACGGCACTGAGTGCCACCTCCAGTCTTTCCTTAAACACATCGAGGCATGGGGACTCCACCAGCTCCCTGGGCAGCCCACTCCAATGTCTAATCACCCTTTCTGTGAAGAAATTCTTCGTGATATTCAACCTAAGCCTCCCCTGGCGCATCTTAATACCGCGTCCTCTCGTCCTGTCGCCTGCTGCCTGCGAGAAGAGGCCGACCCCCAGGCGGCTACACCCTCCTGTTAGGGACTTGCAGAGTCTTGGTCTGTCACAGCTATTTGCCGTCTGTTCATACACACCGTTCATCATCCCACTGCTTTCCCTCTCTAAAAGGAGCTAATTACTAAGCGAGCTTAAACACAGCGCTGAGGGCTGCTTTGTTGGGAGGGCACTCAGCCTCCCTGCTCCCGCTGTTTCCCCTCAGTGCCCCACAGCGGCAACCGAGCTCTTTCATCCTCAGCAGCGCCCAGGGCAGAACCGGCCCCCCTCCCTTCAGAGAGAGGGAGAAGCAGCCGCGCCCTCAGCCCTCACCCGGGCAGGGCCGATCCCGTCCCTCACGGGGGGCAGAGCCCTCAGCCCTCACCCGGGCAGGGCCGATCCCGTCCTTCACGGGGGGCAGAGCCCTCAGCCCTCACCCGGGCAGGGCCGATCCCGTCCTTCACGGGGGGCAGAGCCCTCAGCCCTCACCCGGGCAGGGCCGATCCCGTCCTTCACGGGGGGCAGAGCCCTCAGCCCTCACCCGGGCAGGGCCG
>WAAG01062176.1:261-10708 GCA_013390105.1 Tichodroma muraria
TGGCAAAATTTTCATGTTGAACTTCTATTACTGATTACTATCTCCAGATAACCAAGCAGAGAGAATAAAGTTATGGCTGTGGCATAAGTGATCCTTTCAGTACCTGCTAGTGTCTCTTTATTGGGCCATTGCAGTTATATTATAGTTTGCAGTTATAATATAGTATCTTTATAGTAACATTCTAGGAATGGCATAATAATTTCTCATACTGCTCCGAAGAAGATCAATGTTTACACTGGACTCACCTTAATCAAACAAGTTAAACTTAATAGAAAGGACAAGAGCTTTCATGAAATACTCCAGAGCACATGGTGTGACTCTTGGAGATGGTGGTGTGTAGGCCCAGGAGCTGAACTCGACATTCCTTCAAGGTCCCTTCCAACTCCACTTTTTCTGGGATTTTGTGAAGCAGAAATGTCAAACAACATGCAATTCTATCAGGCACCAGACCTTTAACAGAAAATTCAAAACTATGAGTATTGTCAGAATCTAAATCTTCAGTAATTCAAAGAGGATTCATTAAGGCTGAGTTTAAAATAGTGTAATTTATTTTTTTGTTTGTTTTATGCAGCTGTATTTATTAGATAAATATACCTAATATATAGATAATTCTTAAACTGTAGAATTTGACTGAGACATACCTAAATAAGGAATTATATCATAATCATGAGATATCTTAAATTTTTTTGTAATAGTAACCAAAGTACTTTTAATTGTGCTGACACAATTGAAAGGAAATGTAATACATGAAGCTTTGTGCAAATGTCTTTTTTTACAACATTTCTCTTTTTTTACAACAGGTTCTCATTACTTTTGGAAGGACTTAATATATCTGCATGTCCCAGTTGTCTGAACTTCAGGACTGATACATTTCCTTTGCTTTTCTTCACTTTTCACTTGATTGTCATATCTTTATGAGATTTATAATATGATATGGATTTTTGGCTTTAAGTTTGTAATGAAAACATTTATTCTTGTCTAGTTGGATGTTGAGACCTGTGTGGTTTGGCAGAGGCAATGGTTCGAATAGATTTAATCAGATTTAACCAGTCAGTTTCTTTCTGTTAACAAGAAAAGGGCAGAGGATCAATCCATGAAAACAAAGAAATCATATCTATTTTAAACAGAATATATTAGAAGAAGCAACTTGCATATAATTACCATAAAAATAAAATTGCTTGTGTAAAAAAGTGCTCTTAGCTCTGATCTAAACTAATGAAAAATCATGCTGAACTTTATCATAAAAACCTATTTTCTTACAGCACCTTGTGCTGCATTTTGACATTTAAAAGATGGGATAGAGGGATTTCATTCATAGAGGGATGTCATTTCTTAATGCAGATGTACTTCCATCTGTAGAATTGTACCTGCTAGTTAAAGACAAGTTTCAGTAGCGTAAGAACTATCAGTCAAGCCTTTAAAGCTTTTCATTACAGAACATGTCCTATTGCATGCACCTTAGATACAGCGCCATACTACTGCTATAAGGCATCACGGGTAGGTATACATCTCTGGAATTGATAAGTGTTATCCTCATAGGGAGAAATTCTGTTTGCAGATGTTTCTTTTTGTCACTGTTATGAGGTAACAGAGAGCAGAAGCAGCAAATATCAGTTAAGTTGTCTGTTAAGAGTTTAACATGCCCATTGTTAGAAATTCATAGGGAAAGAATTCATCATTCTCTAAGTCTGGGGTTTTGATTTGCATATCATAGTTTATTACAGTTCAGGAAATATGAATTCGGTTCTAAAGAAACTTTCAGGAAAAACTGTAATTCTGAGTAGCCTGCTATGTTTTTCTCTTCTGTGTCAAAGTCAGCAATATGCCACATAGAGACTTTCTTAATTCTTACTTGTAGAATGATAGAGATGCCTGAATTCCAAACACAATTTTTCCCCTGTATCTGGATTAAAAAAAACCACATTTTCTGTTAATATGGAGCTTCTCAAGGAACCTTTAGATGTGGATCCTGATTCATTCTTTATATTTGTAAAGCTGAAAGAATTCCTTCTCATGAGAAATTCTGGTCTTTAACACAGTAAAAGATCTATTGCTGTAACATATATCATGGTTCAGAATAATAAAAAAAATATTTAAAATAAAAAATTTAGAAATTAGGTCTTAGACACATTACTCAAGGTATTAAAAATATTACAAATAGATTTAAAGTGTAAATCCTTTAGTATAATACCTTATTCTGTATATGCACAATATTAACATGCACTTCATAGAGCTGCATAAATCAGTGCATGGCTCAGAAATAGTGTCTTACTTGCAGTGACAGATACATAACAAAGCTGGACTTGTGGGAGGTGGCATGTTGAGTTAACTAGTTTTGGTTCTGTTTAGATATATCTGACAGATTGAGACCATATTTTTTATACTCAAGTTGTAGAGGTCCCTTTCACCATGAGGCTTTTGACTGTTCTTACCAGCACAGGGAGTTCTGAAAAAGAAGAAAACCAGACCAAACATGTTCACAGTCTCCATTACGGCCTTTTACGGCTTTATGTTTTATCAGAGTCAAGGATGCATCAGAAGGTATGTTGTGATGTAAGTTACTGTATTGGAGAAATAGCTGCGCAACCTCTGGAGAAAGGAGTAATGGGTGCAAAGAACAGAATAACAAAGTTAGTACTGCTCTTTTCTTTGTTTAATTTTTACACTTGTGTTGATACTGTTGCTTAATTATTCTAGACATCTGTGGTGATACCTCTTGTTGTACCTGATAATTCAGCATTTCAGAAATACCATCAATTACACTGCACGAAGGCACGTGACATGTTCTAAGGGAACAGTGCTTTAAAACTAAGTATATTTGCCATAATATACTGCCACTATGATCAGGAGTACTTCTGTCACTAGCAGATCAACAAAGTTAGGACTTTTTGTCCTTGTGATATGAGTAAGAATTCAGGAATGAGTTCCTGTCGGTCTTTTGCACTTTGCACTTTGCACATGTAAAGGGAAAGGGCTTGACTGCTGAAAAGAATCCAGCCTGAAAGGATTCCAACAGTGTTGGTGCTGATGTGCTGCACACTGCACATATGTCAGGGAGGCAAAAACCGGTCTATTGGTCTCACATGGGTGACCTGGTCCAAGGGACTGGCTCAAGCTTTGCTGACGATAGAGCTTACAAAGTTCACTACAAAAACATGGGAAACAAAGCAGAGCCTCCACCTTCAGCAAACACTGCCAGGTAAAGGAGGAAACCAGCTTGGGTGCCTGGACCTTTTCAAGAGACCAGCAACTTCCAACTGTCCCACAATTCTGGTTCCAACAATGCCAAGTCTGAAAGAGACAGTAACAATTTTTGGCGACAGAGATATGGAATACAATAGTATTTTGGGAAACCCATTACACTTGTGGGTTTGGATGATCATTTTTGGTTTTTTGTTTGTGGGTTTGGGTGATGATTTTTTTTTGTTTGTTTGTTTTCCCCTAATGATTTACAAGATTATCTATTCTTAGTTTTAGTCTTATTTGCAAAATATTGCCTCAACAGAGGTATTAGATTTTTCTTACAAAGTTTTTTCATAATTAGAGAAAAAATTTAATTTTAAATTAGGAAATTATCAGACAGTACAGGGTGAAGCAGACAACTACCTCCTCATAGAAATCCAGCAATACTACTTAAATACAGCAAGAAACATAGCAATTTTGTGATTACAACATTTAATATCGAACATGACTCTGTCAAGTGTTTCCTTTTTGTTTCTATCATTCTCTTTTTCTGGTGTTTGTTGACATTTTTATAACAATTTTTCTATTTAAAAGTTTTTTGTATTGTATGCTAATACACTAATTTATTTATAAATGCCACTTAGTATATATTAATCTCATGAACACAGCACATTTATAAAATATGGGTAAAAGCTTGTGACACTAGATTAATTCTGCAGTAAACCCACTTATTAAAATGATATTAAAGTCAGATTATAATTGAAAGCTGACAAAAATAGTTTTCCTCTTCCTGGATTAGAAACATGAAGAACACTTGGTGAGTGCCTCCAGGCTTTCGACTGACGGTTCCTCCATGCCATTATACAAGTGACCTAACAAAGAGATTAAATTCATGCTTCCACAGTATTTCTACTCTTACGGTCTTACATGCTTAACTCTGTAATTAGAGGATTTCAAAGGAGAATGTCAAAAGTTCTTCCTGCTTTAGTATCTTGCTTGTTCTGCAGCCATACAATTCAAGGGTACTTGCAGAAATGTACACATATTAACGTGGTTTAATATTAATGCCATTTAATGTTAAACCACATCTAATCAAATTCCAGGTAATGGAAGCCTGTGCCCTGCCCAGGGCCTCTCCTGCCCTGGAGAGTCCCAAGGATGCTGAGCAGGCAGCTGCTGCCCCAGCCAGAGTTACTGAGGAAGAGTATCCCCCCGAGCCTCTCTCTCCTGAGGCAGAAAAAGCAGTGGAGTCTCTTGTTCTCAGTGAAGAGGTACCATCAGCAGGGTCACAGAGCTGTACAGGAGCCTGTCCAAAGCCTCTCAGGGCACTGGGCACAGCAGGGGCTACAAGTCCACAAGTCTGCAGTCTGCTCTGTACCAGTTCCTGTCTTCTCCACTGTTGTTATGGTACCAGGTATGGCCCTTTGTCAAAACGGATCAAGAGCTTTCCCAATGGAGAGCTGCTTGTGGCCAAGAGCTTTACCAATGGGAAGAAGATATGACAGTGTGAGAGAATACCAACAGGAAGAAGTTGTGAGACTCTGAGAAATTTTCCAATGGAGAGACAGGAGAAGCTGAGAGCTGTACCAATGACAGGCACATGTGAGAGTCCAAGAATTTTCCCAGTGAAGAGATGGGACACCCCAAAAGTTGTATCAATGGGAAGAAACAGTAAGAGTCCAGGAGCTGTATGAGTGGGAAGAAGACAACGAGACATACCAAGAGCTGCATGAATGGGAAGAAAATGTGATAGTCCAAGAGGGGTCCCAATGGGAAGACGGTGTGAGAGGGCAGCAGGACTGTGAATGAGAAGACAAGAGATTGCAGGACCTGTCCCTATGGAGAGATGTGAGAGTCCCAGAAGATTCCAAATGGGAAGATGTCCAAGAGCAATCCCAGGGAGAAGGCGAGAGGTACCAAGCACTTTCACCATGGGAAGATGTGCACTTGCAAATCTCCCAGTGTGAAGACAGGAAAGAGCCAGAATTGTCCCAAGCAAGAGACAGCAGCAACAAGGAACTGTCCCAAGAACCAGACTACAGAGCCCAAGAGCTGCCCCAACGAGAAGATCTGAATGACCAAAAGCTGTCCCAACGGGATGAGGGTATGAGTGGCCAGGAGCTGTCCCAAAGGGGACATGATGTCATCTCCAAGATCTGGGACAGACCCTTGTGCCCAATGAGCAAAGAGGAGCCCCAAACTTGTCTGCTGGAGGGGCCGAAGTCTCTCAACAGTGTGGCCACAGAGGTGGCAGCAGAGGCAGCCCATGCCCTGCCCAGAGCCTCTCCTGCCCCAGGGAGTCCCACGGACACCAAGCCAGCAGCTGCTGCTCCGGCTGGAATTGCTGAGGAGGAGGAGCCCGAGAGCATCTTACTCCAGAGGAGGAAAATGAAGCAGATTTTTCTGTCCTCGGTGAGGTGACCCTCTGTGGGGGCACAGACCCCACCCACTGTCCCATGCCCGGCCAGCAGCCAGGCTCCACTGCACACGGAGTCACAGAACATCACCAGTGAGATGTGGAGCAAGGCTCTGCTGGAGATCCAGGCATTGAGCCAGCAACTAGAGGAACAGTACGCCTTGGTGCAATGGATGGCTGTAGAAATGGCAGCAATAGTTGCAGCAGAAAGGGAAGAGAGCTGAGTCCCTGTCCCGCACAGCCCACCCAGCCCCTTGCCTTCCCACCCAGAAGGCTAAGCCTCCACTGGACATGCAGCTTCTCCTGCCTTCGGAGAGCAGCTGCCAGAGGCAGGGACAGAGAGCCTGGAACCTGCCCCACACAGCCTCCAAGCCCCTTGCCTGGCCAGCTGGGACGCAGGCCCTCAGCGACAGCCAGCTTCCCCAAGCAGCGTCCCTCCCTTTTCAGGCTGGTGCTGCGGGCACTGCAGGCACTGCTCCTGTGCCCCTGCCTGGTGGCACAGCTGGAGGAGTAGCGCAGGCACGGCACCGATAGCAGGGATTGCTCCCAGAGCCTCCCTGCAGTACTGCGACACATACACTTCTGCCAAAACAAGTGGGAGCTGGGGTTAACAAATAGTAAGATGAAGAAGAAGAAGAAGTTGAGGAAGAAAAAGAAGAAAAATTCTAAAATACATAGAAGAAGAAGAGCAATAAATGTGGTAAAACAAATGGGAGACAGAACAGAAAGCACAGGAGACCAAGATATCCTGGCCTTGGTTGGGTACAGACTCTGGGCTACAAACCGTGGAAACAGGAAATCGCAGATATAAAAACATACAGCATATGTAGTAGAGAGGTCTTTGAAACTATGTGCTTTTGTAAGGTTGCCAAGTAATGCGAACAATAGGCTATCTGTAGCTAGTGGGAAATTTTGCTAAAAGCTGTGGCTACCTAGATCTGTAACAGTACATAACTGCACTGTAAAAACAATACTGTGATTTCAATTCTTCAATCTCTTCAACGTCTTCAAGACTTCAATGACTTCAATACCCTATACTTCTATGCTCGAACCTCAAATGCTCTGGCTTCAATAAACGACTTCAACTCTGACCCCTTTTTACTTGAGCTTTGGCTTTTTGCTTGGATTACTTCTAGCCCCTTTTATTTTTTGGAGTCCCATCTCTCAGTCGCCCAGTAAATAAATATAAGAATTTAAAAATACATAGATGAAGAAAAGAATTCATGAATAAGTAAAATTAGCAAATAATTTATATTTATTACATATTGTATAACTATATTACAGTATATGATATGAACCCATGAATATACAATATGTTGTAATTCCAGTACATTATAAATTCCCAGGAAACTATCAAAGAAAGAACACTTTTCAAATTACTTAAGATTTTGTATCTTTTCTCATAAAATTTGTAAGGCATAAGAAAAGAGTATACAGATTTCACTTCTTATCTCTTATAGTTATTGATGTATTTTCAAACTCAAGCCCCAGTGAGTCACCTGTGAGGAGTGACCGCTCAGCCACTGACACCAGGGTGAGAGTTCCCAACTGGGCTGGAAGGTCAGGGTTTTCTCTCCTCTCTAAAGGCAAGCTAAAGCCACATATTGAGCCTGGCTCATAAAGAATTGTAGTGGAAACACCTTTGCACCAGAGCTGTGCAGCCTGGACAGCGAAGCCATCACAGGCACGCTCTGATGCTGACGATGGCCAGAAGTCAGGCAGTGTTAAAAAGCAAGTGTTTGTTTGGTGTGGGAAGGGAGGAATTACTGCTGCTCCAGAGGCTCTGTGTGGCTGTAAAGATGCTGTAAAAGCTCTTTTCACTACTTTCATGTTTATTTTGCACACAAAAATCCACCAGAAGGGAACTTCCAGGTGACCCTGTGGCTAAAGCCTTGCACCCTCTACTCCCCTGTCCTTGCCAAGGGCCTGCTCAGCAGAAAGAAGCTGTGGACATCACTTCCTGTTAAATAAAATTAACTAATGAAAATTTCACATTTGCATCAATGAAAGACATTTCTGTTTTTCCAGGATAGAGTGGGACATTCATTCTTTGAACTGATTAGTGTTGGGTTTGAAAAATAATCTCAGTATAGTAAGGTTTACCTAAAATTTTACTTGATTAAAAGGAAACTGATCATGCTCATTTGTTTTTTGCTTACAATACAAAACTTTTAGAAATTTTCTCCACAGACTTTCTGATTTTTAATAATAAACCATTAAAAAAATAATAAATACATAAATAAATTCTCATAGTCTTTGGAGAACAGTTGAATGTCCAGGAAGGCAATCAAAAGTTGTTTTCTCATACTAAGCATTTTATACTTTTGTTGTCTGCAGGCCTGTGTATCAGAAGCCATTTAAAATTAGACAAGAGTCACATATTTTTCTTCATTTTAATAACAAAAGTTGTTTTAGTCAACTACTGCAATTAACCCATCCATTCTACAATCATCTGCTATAGAAATTGTTAGAGCAAAGAATGGATGGAATATTTTTCCCAGCAACCTTCACAATTTTCTGTTATTTGTCATTAAGTCCTTTCTTCATATTAAGTCAACTGACTAGATTTAGTCTTCACTCTCTGATTCTCCCCTGTGCATTCTTTTCTTCTCTTACTTATTCTCCTATCTGCATATTTTCCTTGGATATGGTAATTAACTGCAAAGTCATTGGTTTTATTTGTTCCTTTGCTGCCCCTAGTATTCTGAAAAATCTTTGCAGCCTCCTTACTAAGTGGTTCAGGAAATTTACCTTGAAGCATTTTTAACACAATTAATTAGCATTTTAAAGTTAATTGAAATATCTATTTTGAAGGTTGTTTTATAAATCACATTAAAATGAGCATAAGTTTCTCAAATATATTTTCTGAATAAATGAACATCTATTCCCAAATTTTCCATTCTCTCTAAAAAATGTTAATATTATATTTTGTTAAAAGGTTTTGGGGTGCTTCTCCTTTGTCCTTTCATTATACTTTTTTATACTTCAATATCGACTGTGGAAAGTAGGAAAAAGAAACAAACAAAACAGGCGACAACAAAAACAACAAAACCCAAAAAAATAGAAAGAAGAATGAGAAATGAAGGACAGACTAATAGTTAAATAAAATATAATACTATTATACTTCTTATTTTAGTTTGAAGTTTCACTGTCAAGAATAAATACTCATGAAAGATAAAGTTATTTTTTAACAGCTTCATTATGCACTTCATTTGGAACCACTTTTTGCATTCCCTTTTCCATTTATAGCCAAAGTTATGACATCATAAAAGGAAACTTTATCATCTTAAAGAAGCCTTTTAGTAGAAAAAATATTGTTTATTTTCAGTTTGCTGAGTATTTGTAATTGATTAAAAAATGCAGTTGCCTGTCTGAAAACACTGTCAAGGCCACAGAAGAAACTTGCCATAAAATAAGCCACCACAGTAGGAACTTGAGATAAGCACAGAAGACAGGAATTTACAACATAAATAATAAAATCTGTACCACTGATTTCAGAATATGGTCTCATTTGCACTTTATTTCAGGCAGAGGCATCTCCTAACAGCTGGATCTTAACGGTATTGCTTTGTACCATATTTCTTGTATAAGAAGGACACTTTGAAGAGCAAAGGGCATGACAGTGAAGCCAGTCATAGTGTACCAGAACAATGCATGAAGGAAAGGAATGAGTGAAAGTTTTCAGTTTTCTCAGAATGGGAATGGGAGTGCAACAGGACACAGTCTAAGCAGACAGAAAAGCAACCAAAGGAGAATAACAGCAATCTCTCAGCAGGAGATGCTAAAAAGATGTCTTGGAGTGATACAGCATGACTGCTATTTGTACTGCCTAAAACAAAACAGAAAGCTAAAGCGACTGTTTCTTCCCTGCAACTGGCCTTCAAAATATGCCTCTTAAGCAGCCTATATTTAAGCCAAGCTTACTAGCTTGGTGTATCAGAAATCCTTTTTTTTTTGCAAGAGAGGGTTTGTAACAAGTCTGTGGTTAACTAAAAGACTTATTCTTAAAGAACAAAATTCTATTTTGCTGTTCTGACTTACTATAAAAGCCAGTCTTCAATGGAAACCTTAGTATCTGTGATTTCTGTCTGTTTCTCTCAAATCTTTTTCAAGACTTTGAGTCTGCTAGGGAACTATAAAACTTATGGACTGTTCAGAACAGAGCCTTTTTCATCAGGCTATCATATGGGGAAAGTTTAATTTTGGAAGACACGTTATTTTTGCTTCCTCAGGGTGAGAAATATATTGACTCAACAGAAACTCATTCTGTATTACTGAAGAGCCCTCAGTGTGAAGGTAAATATCTCAAACAAATCAAAAACATGATTGATATCCATTTCAGATAGTCAGTAACCTCATACACTAAGATTGTAGAAGGTGTTCTCAACTCGTTTAATACCTATAGAGACTTTTTTCTTCGGAAAATAGAAATTAAAGAAAAAATTTCCTTTTGAACCTTGAGGCGGGGAGTGGGGATGTTTCCGCCAAATCTTCTTTATGGTAAGCAACTATCAAATCTATCAACCTCGGGCAAACTTCTGACTGGTTTTCAAAATTCAGTAGCTATTTAGGAAATGTTAAAACAAAATAATGAAGGAACTGCATATCAGAATCACAATAGTAATATATAGAATTTAGTGATCACTGAATCTTTATCTGTTTTAATCATCAGCACACTTAAGCAGTTTTCCTACACCACAACTATGGAGATAAGTAAGTAGCATTTAAAACATCTTACTACATTAAATACATTTAAATTAGAGCCAGGAAAATATTGCAAATGTAATCTAAATTAAGATGAGCCTCACTATAGCTTTGCTGAATTAAGAAAAGAAAAAAAAAGTAAAA
>WAAG01062178.1:16286-29097 GCA_013390105.1 Tichodroma muraria
AGTCCTGTGACCTGGCTGAAGTGGAATATTCTTCCTTTAGTCCTTTTGGCTGTATTCTTGGTCTAATACACCTGTACTTCAAGACACTCGCCCTCCTGAGGAACACTCTGATTAATATTCTTTCTGCTTTGAAGCCTTTTATAATTGCCTTTAGTGGAGCAAGGAGTACATCTAAGCAGGACTTAGCTAAAGCATGGGATTTATTAATGGATGGAATAAACATCTGAAAACTCTTTTCTTCATGTGGCTTAGAAAACAGTATTTTGACTTTCAGGAGGCTTGCATTGTCTTCATTGGCCGCTGTAGTTTCTATGCTGCAAACTGGAAGGGAAAATGTCTTTATGCAGAGAAATGACCAAAATTCTTCCTCTGTCTTGTCCCAGTGTGAAAAAAACCAAACAAAAACAAGAGTATACAATACAGTGATACGTAATTAATATAAAATATTGTACCTGTGGAGATGAAATTGCATTGATAGTTACTGCATTTCTGCTATCTTCATCATTTTAGACATTAAACTAGAAATTGCCCACCAAAATTACTGTAATCTTCAAGTATTTGTAGATCTTTACGTTAAAAGGTTATATTAACTAAAGAATCAATTAATTTTTTCACTAGAAATAAGATTACACAATATTATTTGAGACTTTATTACAGAGTAACCTAGCAACCATTTTGTTATTCATGTGTTGATCAAAGTATGTACTTTGAAAAAATGGAAAATTCTGTATTACAGATTGAGCCAGTATAAAAGTTGCCACAAACTTGATACTGTGCATGTGAATATGGGACAGAAAAAGGCAGTAGTAGCTATTAAGGTAAAGCTTTTTTAAAAGGACATTTATGTGACTTTTCCCGTATTTGTTTCTCTTCTGGCAACTGGTATTGTGTGAACATTTTTTAGCTTTGCAAATTCTCCTACATAAGCACACATACACACTTACCTAGCTATGTCTTGTCCTGTTAGACCCATAGGGCCAGAACCCAATGATTTATATAAACTTTTAATTATTCTATTATTTAAAAACGCATAAAGACACACATAATCCTATATTCTCAGTAAGCAGGATACCATCTAAAATATTATCTCTGTGCTCTTGTGTCCTTCAATGTAGAGTGAAAAGCAATTTATGCCAAACTTAATATTACCTCAGCATTACCTACTGCCTGTAAGGAGTCCTGAAAACATGGCATTTGCCATGGTATTTAATGCAAACAGCGATTGTCAGAGCATGTGTTTGTCCACAGCAAGTTTTCCAGCATGTAGACAGGGCCAATCACACCCTGACAGAAAGGGGGTAACACCACCTCTGCAATGGGCAGACAATGGTTTATAGTGAGATTTGACACTTGGGCAGTCACCATTTCAGTTTCTTTAATACATGGTCACCACCAGATTTTTCTACTTTGCACAGTCAAAGGCCTTAGCAGTCTATAACCGGTCAGTAATGCCTTGGGATTAGTATTAAAATTGGGTATATTGATTAACTACCAGATTTAGAGAACTAAATACCAAACCTATTAAACCTCAATGGGCATTTGATCTTAGTTTGATGAGATCCTCAAGGAGAAAGTGACAGTGCTGCACTTGTCAAAAATTCCGTTTCTTCTCAGTGAAAGTAGTGTTGGCAATGAGGATCCAGTCTAAAAAATGGATCTCAGATTAAATATCTGTTCAAGACCTTTTCATCCCCTTATCTGGGAAAAAGAGAGGAAAACCTTTGATGATTAACCTGCAGTGTTGGATTTTCTACAAGGGATGATTCTCCTTCACTTGTATGTATTTGTATATACAGAAGTGAGCTGTGCTGTTCCTATTTGGGTTGTTGTAAAAGTGTCTTCGAAGGTCTTTTACCTTTGAGATTTTTGATGTGAAGGTCGCAACATGCTGGCATACCATTCACTGGGGAATAGAGGTCTGTGAAGAGAAATCTGGTATATTGACACATGACCAAATAGTATAAGATTAAGAAACACTATGTGTTAGCAGGCTATTCCTTCATTAAACTGCACTTGAAAACACAGGTTATTATTTGAAGGTGATGCCCTTTAGTGCTCAACATTAGCCAGAATACCCTGACATAGATATGTAGTGGGAAAAAATTATTTGACTCTTGAAGGTTCCCTGTAATATTCCACTACGAAATAAAAGTCTGTAACTTATGTAAAAATATAACGAATTGCTGAAGCAAAAACCTTTCACCTACAAACAGTCTGTTAAACACCTACACTTTATCCTGAAGAGTATTAGTAGACCCCTGTAGCTGTTGATTGAAGAGAAAAACGTGGAGCAATTTTTCAACAGAAAGCTTTCAACATTTGTAATTGTGAAATGTTGCTGTCCAAATCTGTAACAATTTGGCTCTGCTCAGGCTGCCAAATGCTGCAAATATCTACCCACCTAGAGAAACAAAGGGGCAGAAATAAAAGCACACCTTCAAGATCTCGATCCTCCTTATGTTGCCACTCAGCCTGCCTGATACAATGTGACGGGAAGTTTTAAAGTATGATAAAGGCAAGTTCTGATTTAATTCAAAAACTAAGATCCCTCTCGGTGCCATTCTTGAATTGACAAATGCGTGTTTCTGTCATTCCTGAGATTGTTTCTGATGTGAAACTCCTGCTGGAGTCCCCCAATGTAAGTGCTGACTGATTCATTTTCATCTGATTCCTCAGAAGAATGAGTAGGTCAGGCAGTGGAAAAGGCTGCTAGATGAGGAGATAAATGGTTTTTGGATACTAAGCATAAAGCATCTCTACAAATCTTTTACCTAATGCACTGTTTGTTGTTGTCAATAAAATGTTAAAACTCAGGGAACTGAATTTTCAAGAACTGCACTATCCCAATATTTACCTTTTTAACATAAAATTTAAATACAACTTGCATTAACTCAGTGAAATAAAAGCAAATTGAATTAAAACACATGAAAATGAGAGCACCCAGTGTGCGATGGAGACTCCCAACAGATTAACAAACATGGTAATTCACAGTCCTGAAAAAATCATATCACCTATCAAAAAGGATTAATAATTTGTCAAGATATGTCAGTTTTCTCTAAAGACTATTCAAAAGAGTTCGTGAGAGCCACAGAAGAAGGAAATTCTAATGCTTCACCATCAAAAACTCTGGAATTCTTCAAGGATAAACTTCCTTCCACTGGCACAGCTCAAATTGCTGACCAAATTTGTTTTACTCAAACCCAGAAAAACAGCCCCTGACTGGGATGGCAAGATTTTGGTTCTAAAAGATACTTTCAAAGAGAACAAGTCCATGGTGATTGCTCCTAGGGCTTTCGAAATTTGGGGGGTTGAGGTTTTTTATTTGAGTGAGGGGGGTTTGGGCTTTTTACAGGTACACCAGTCATACTGAGTTCAGATAAATTGAGCTGGTCTTGCTGAAGTTTAATTTGAGGGATTACATAGAGAAATAACACAAATTTCTGAAACATCAGTGGAATCTAAACATCTGTGACAGGATTTACCAGTATATTTGGGATTTATGTTCTTTATTCTGATCATCTCCATCCAACCAAGATTACAGAAGCTTGCCACATGAGTGGACAAGCTGAACCCCACTCAGCCTTGCAAAGATACTGCAACTGTTCAAATGTGGTGATATTTATCAGAAAAAAAAAAATATTCAAAGTAATTAAAATTTGGGTTTAGCTTGGCAGAATATTCTAGTTAAAGAAATGAGTGTTTGGCTTAAAAACTCTATGAGGTAAAATAATGATGATTATACAAATGAACGTGAACAAATATGCTACTAGTATGCACAAGTAATGACAGCCAGTCTATATTTTATTTTGTTGTTGAAAAGAAATACATATCATGTTTACCTCTCTCACTGAAGCAATCCAGATTTCAAACAGACTTTTATGCAGGTTTTTCTTAGCAAAAGTCAAATCTGGTTAACAGAACAAATATTCGTGTGACAACCTGTCACTGTGTTACTTTTTACTAATGAATTTACTTAGTTATCTTTTCAACAGAAAAAATTTAAGAACAATAATTAGTAACCATGATCTTGATAGTCCTTCAGTAACCTTTTACAGCAACACTGTACTACAGAATTATATCTGTAATGTAACATATATACTCCTAAGTACAATAATGGACATTAAAACCATGTTCCATAATGTATCTGTTAAATCTCTTATATAAACTCCCAAAATAAAATACCACATGGGCTCATTTTCAGCTATTTGAAAAGCATTAAAAATTCATGTTATATGAACAGGAACATCCAATACTCAGCTTTTGTAAGTGAATGTTTAAGATGCACCATAAATTACAGTGTCAACTAGCAGTGCCTTGAAACACTCTGGATGTTAATAAAATCACCGTACTATAATGGACACACAAAATAAGTCACATCAGCCTACTGATGCTTACTATTATATCTGTAAAACTCAGGACTTCCGTGAGACAATAGGTTCCAGTCCTGTGACATGAGTTATATAATATTATACTCTTTCATATGGAAGTGTGCTATGGTTTAACCCCTGCTGGCAGTTCAGCATCACACAGCCACTCACCCACCCTCCCTGCCTGGCCCACAGCGTGATGGGGGAGACAATCAGAACAAATGAGAGAAAACCTGTGAGTTGACATAAAGGTAATTTAATGAAACAGAAAAGGAAGAAAATATTAATAATTATAAAAGAACCAGAATTTACAAAACAAGTGATGCACAAGGCAGCTGCTCACCAGTCAGTGACCGATGTCCCGCCAATCCTGAGCATTGGATTCTGGCCAGCCTTCCCCACAGTTTATTGCTCAGCAGATGATATTGGTCACCATATGATATGGAACATATCT
The DNA here is from genome assembly GCA_013390105.1 of Tichodroma muraria. Lineage (NCBI taxonomy): Eukaryota > Metazoa > Chordata > Aves > Passeriformes > Sittidae > Tichodroma > Tichodroma muraria. The sequence continues at coordinate 21,108 of WAAG01062178.1, forward strand.
TTGGACTCTTGGGTAGTTGTCCTGGCCATGTCCCCTCACACCTTCTTGTGCCCTTCCAGCCTTCTTGCTGACAGGGCACAAGAAGCTGAAAAGTTTTTAGCTTTGTACATACACTTTGTATATACAGCAGCAGGTAGAACATCAGCATGTCATCAACATTATTTTTATACTAAATCCAAACACTATACCATCTATTAGGAAGAAAATTAACTCTATCCCAGCTGCAACTAGAACAAAGACTCAATTTATAATTTGATGATAACAGCCACAGATGTTGTCTCTCCATCAATACTCAAAAAAATCTTTCTCTTATAAGCTTTTACTTTAAAAATTATAATCACTTGATGAAAGGAAAACCCAATTCTTTTGCAGCTATTTTTCTATCTTCAAAATCCCGTTACTTTATCTGTACGAACGTCTCATAGAACCTCTTTTCTTTCCCTTCAAATCTGTGCTGACAAGACTTGCTGAACTAAATTGCTCAATAATGCAACAATCCATTATTTTGTATTTACGATGTAGCTCTTCCCTATCCCCCATAGCACTGTGCAGTAGTTTGGAGCCAAGCATGAGTTACCAGCCTGCAAAGCGCCATGTGTTCTAATTGTGCTTTATACATTATTAATATGCGATGCATCCTGATACCAAGCTTCCAGAGCCCCAAGGCCTTCTGAGAGATTCAAAGAAAGAAGAGAGGAGATCCCACTAGTCCTCAGCGTTTTCTGCCTCCCTTTATCAAGTTTTGGCTGATGCTCATTATGAGAGCTGGAGGGAGGCAGAGCCCGGCGTGGCCGCCGCTCTCCACGTCGGTCACGCCGCTCCGCCTGTCGCGGCAACGCGCACGGCAGCGCTATCGCGCTTGAGTCCTGGCAGACAGCGTCAAGCTGTTTGTGCTCTGCTGACACAGATGCTTTCCACGGCACTTTCTCTAGGAAGACCCTTTCCAGGAAAACCTTGTTAAGCACCTGACAGAACCAATCTTCTTTTAATTTCAAGGCACTTGGACCTTTAGATGTAATTACATGTATAAATAGAATGACTCACCCAATTTTCCTGCTGTTTGTAACTTACATTTCATTATTTTCATTTAGTTGACAGAGAGCTGACAATTGTAGCCATCCCTGGAGATAATGTAGTGAATCCAATTTACAGACATTCTTTGTAATTGTTTGGCAACAGACTGCCTGGCAATGCATTTAAGAATAGAGGTGAACTTATATGTATTAAGATTAACCCAGATCAAAGTACTACATCTTGTTTTATTTTTAATTAAAACAGCAGAAATTTCAGAGAGTGTGGCAAACAGTACAGGCATGAGAGCCCATCTGGATGTATTTGACAGGGCTCCTGTCATGCTGACAACTTTTTTGCGGCTCGGTGGTGTCTGACAAATTCAAAAACTATTTTCTGGGCTTATTAAGAGAAAATTGAAAGGGTCCAACCATGAAGCAGTCCCTGATTGCTGCTCAGAACTGCATCTTCTCTGATGCTGCCCTGAATGCAGGCGATCCTGTGGGCTGCTACACCTGGCACGTGGGGACAGCTACAGAAATGAACATGTTACCTGCTCCTGGTGAGGGAAACAGAAGAACCATAAAGGTATTTGTCTTCCTGGTAAGTACACCCTTAACACTTAACATCTCCCTTTAATTCCCTTAAATTCATTACATTCCTTAAACATGTTGCTTCCTTTAAATTCATTATACAAATACAAAAGTAAGAGCTTTGAAAGGACTAACATATTCCTATCAATAGAAGCTTCAGGTTTGTATTTTTCCATGGCTTCACTGAAATTCACCCAAGTGAATTCTCCCAACTCAGATGTACAGTCCCAAATCTCACATGAAGAGTAGTGTGCCTTTGGTACTCAGTAGGGCTCAGTCAACTGCACGGCAAAGATAGTATAGAAAATACCATCAAAAACTGCAGCCTTGGAGTTCTGAAAAGGAAAAACATAAAAGTACAAATAGCTGCTAACAGCTTCATATTATGCTCCCTCTGGAAAGTAAATACAGCCTATGGGGAATTTTCCAGTAGATACAAATGGCTCGAACAAACTACAGGGGAAAGAAGTGAGAGAAAAAGGAAGAAGTTATGGGGACCCAGAAAAACTACAGAAATTACAGTCTCAAAGCCTCCAGTTCATTTTTATGTCAATCTGTTCCACTTCTATTAAGATGACTGGTGATCAAAAGACATTTAAGACCATTGTGTTTCTTTACTGGACTTCTAAGTAGCGTGTTCTTTTTTAAGTGGAAGTTATAAAAGTACTTATATCAAGTTCTAGAAAGTGAAAGAAAATTGTACTGAAGATAAAGGGATTCTTACAAAGAAAATATTATTTACCTGTTGCAAATTTATGTATTTACACACATATATTATACAATATTCTGTAAATTTACAGACATTCCTGTACTAGAATGAATGGCATTGTAAATGGAGTAAAAAGCAATTATACAAAAGACATGACATAATATAATAGGAATTGCTGTATGGACAATGTGTTCGCTGTTCCTTCAGTCCATTTGGTCCATTGCTTCTTAATAGTATTGTGTGCGCCCACATTAATGTGATAGCCTGAAGCAGAAGTGCACTTTTGAATCAAATCTCCTGCCATTTCCAATTACCCCATTTTGTTTCAGATCTCAGGGCAACCTGAGAGCACACAAGCTCCATTTCACTGGATAGGCCTAAATGAAGAGCTGAACTTCACACGCTCACCTGACAGGTAATATGACATACCTCTGACGGGTAATCAGCCTGCAGGACCAGAATAGTCCTGAGCCTCTTAGAGACTCACAGACTCTTAGAACATTCTCTGAGAGAATGTCCCAGTGCATGTGACAGAGCTGCTGGGTCCTTGGCACCAGCTCTTTCCCCCTACAAAACTTGTTGCTCTGAACTGCCTTATAAGGTGGATGTAGTTTTCTTTCATTCATTCCCACCACCTTGCTGTATTTGCATCCTGATTAAAAGTGTAGCAAATCTAAAATATAAGAGCTTCTTAAGACTTTTTAAAGTTCTTCCTTGCCATTAAACACCCTGTTAAGAATGTGACCAAGTTCTGGAAGTTTTCCTGACGTGCTGGAAACAAGCCTCTAGAGGAACACTTCCCGAAGCAGCTCAGTATAATTCTTATAATGATAAAATAAATAAATTTCAAATGCATCACTATCAGAAACTATCAGATGTTTGTTCTACTGCTTCACTGTTGTCCAGATTTTGGTGGGGATATAGTTACTTTCATCTCAGTAGCTGGAACAGTGCTATTGTTGTCACAAACTTCTGGCCCCATATTGCAGGCCAAAAAGGAGTCCTGTGGTTTAAGCTCAGCTGGCAACTAAGCACCATGAAACTTCTGGTTCAACCTCCCAGAGCACAGTAGAATGGGGAAGAGAATCAAAAGTAAAAATCGTACATTTTGATAAGAACAGGTCAATAACTTAAATGAAGAAGAAGAAGAAGAAGAAGAAGAAGAAGAAGAAGAAGAAGAAGAAGAAGAAGAAGAAGAAGAAGAAGAAAAAGAAGATGATGATGATGGTGATGCACAATACAATTGCTCACCACCCACTGATTAATGCCAGACCATGCCAGACCCTGCTCTCCTTCTGGTTAACTCCCCCAGGTTATACACTGGGCATGAAGTTCTCTGGTGTGGAATATCACTTTAGCCAGTTTGCTCAGCTGTCCTGGCTGTGCTCCCCACGAGCTTCTCATTCCCCTCCTCACTGTCAGAGCGTGAGACACTAAAAAGTCCTTGACTCAGGATAGGCATTATATAACAACAAAAATGTCCTTATGTTATCAATATTATTCTAATACTGAATCCCAAAAACACAGGACTGTGCCAGACACTGAGAGTAAATTAACTCTATCCCAGTGAAAACCAGGACAGCTGTGAATATGAAGTGAGCTACCTTTTCTCTGATTGGGGATAGAGCTGTGGAAGACACAGGGGGGAATGATGCCTTGACTTTTAGCTTTCATGTTTTCCAGATTCTGTACTGTATTAGTATATAACTCTGAACTTCATANCCTTTGAAGGCCTTTTTAATAAATACCTACTTTAACACTGTCTAGCCTCTGTTCTAGGTAGCCTCTCAAGGCATCAGATCAAACCAAGCAATTCCCAGAAAACCTTATGTTAACTGAGTCAATATGAAGCTGCTGTTAACAGCTGTTACTTTTTGGACAGTAAATCCCTCACCGTGGTTCTCTTGTGGTTTCCACAGGTGCACACCTACAATCATGCAGTGAAAACAGCTGTAAGGGCAAGGCCGGATGTTCACTCAGAATTAGGCAACTGCACTGGCACACTGATGGCTTCTAGGCAGTGCTGAACAGTCCCTCACAGGGCCCCTGACATCTGACACGTGTATGACTCCCCAGTCCCTTTCAGCAGGTATCAGTTCTTGCCCTCTCAGACATGCCCAAGCTACCCAAAGCTTGGCTGATATTGGGAGGCTGTGGCCTCTTGAGGTGTTGGCTGATTTAGGAGGTTTATCACTTCTGTTGGATTTAATGGGACCATTTACAGTTTCTTGGGAGACTTTCACAGGTTTCATCTCAGCACACACTTTCCATCACTTTTCCACACACTGTGGAAAACAGTGCTAAAACAGAAAAGGCTCACAGGCCAATATCTCAACAAAAGCTGCTTGCTCTCTTCACCATGGATGAGAGTTACAACAACAGCTGCTGACATCCAGAAGTGGAGAAGGCTTTCAGCCCTCTTACAGAGAAGTAATCATGTCTTCCCTTACAGCCATTCCAGCACACTGTCCTTTCCACAAATACTCAGTAGCTGCTGTCCTTCCTGCTTTGCTGTGTTAGCTCTAAATCATTATTCATGTTTCTCCTTATCAAATAATCTCAAACTATTTTCGAGAGTTTTATTTATTTAAATTTACCTAGAAGTAGAAGATGAACAATTTTGACTTGCATTTAAAACCAGTTAATCAGTGCAAGCTTGGAGGAGATATGGATAATGAGAAGAAACCTGTTCTTAATTATGTCACCATCCCTTTGGGGTTTTATCTCTTACAGCTCTAACATGAGTCTGGCTGTACCCAGCCAGACTGCTCTGCATCTGAATAGACAGATGATTCAACAACATTTCAGCTAGAGGTCCATCAATTTATTCATATAGTTTGGGAGGCTGAAGCAGACTATTCACCATAGCTGAAAAATAATGCAAATGTCACGTGTCTTCAGAAAGGGAAAGGATCAAGATTGGAAAACTACAGGCCAGTCACATGGTCTGGGGATTGGAGTCAGACTCAACATTTGAAAACAAAATGGCAGAACATGGAGTAAAACACTTTCTAAAATTCTATCTTTATGGAGCTAAAATAACAGCATCCAAAAAAGAAAGGCGCTAAAAAGAGACTGAAGGTAAGAAATCCTGAAAACAAATAACCTGGCAGAATGAAGCTACAGAAAAAGTAAGCTAAGGGGAAATTAATGCTAGAAAAACAGAAAAATATGTGTTAGAGAAGAGAAAGATACAGAAAATAAAGAAAGCAGCAGAAGAAAAATGGTCATATAGGACAAACAGAGGGCATAACACCAATTCACTTAAGTCACCCTTGGCACCCAAGGCTGCACTTGACTCATCTTTTTTCAGTAAACCATGCTTGCCAAAGTCCATAGTGAAGTCTGGAACAGAGAGAATATGTTGTGAACTCTCTGGGCCTTTGCATATTTTTAAATCATTCAAAATATCACAAAAGAAACTGATAAAGTACCACTTTTCTGTTTCTCATTCCAATGCAGTGAGAATTTATAACATCACTTGGAAAACTATGTTTATTTTTTCCATACTTTTACGTAGTACTGATTTTTAAGTTGTGCATTATAATCACAAGAGATCACTACCACACTGTAATTTACCTGAAGACCAAGAAACCTAAACTGTGCTTTAATAAAAAGGTGATAAAATAAAGCATTTTATAACAGATTTCAAACCTTTAAACTCCCAGTACAGTAAAAAAAGTTGTTTTCATATCATGTAAGAAAACCAGCCTGCATCACTGCAGTGCTTCATTTACATCATCCAAGATGATGATAATAGTCACCATTATTATCATTACTAAAATAACACTAGTTGCATGTTACATAGTTAACTATAAGCATACCATAATTCCTCATTAACTGTGCTGCATTCCTAACCAGAACATGTTACTTGGAGATGGATGACAGCTATTCCCAGCCACAGGAAATCCAAGGTACCAGCTGAAAGGCTGATAAACCTATATGCAAAATTCTGTACTACAGCCACCCTGTGTGTGGCAGACAAAGCCCCCAGGTGTGAAAGGCAGCTGTGCACTGCTCGGGAGTTGATGCTGCTTGGTACAACCCATATCCATGTATAACTGGGTAACTATCAGCCAGGGAGAAGGGAAAGGAAAAAAAAAATAACAAAGGTCAGCTTGGTGGACTGTTATTCATCCTGTGTGTGAGATATCCTTGTGGGCCCACCAGAGGACAGAGACTCAAGTAGGGGATTCAAATAATCCAGAAAGTCTCTTTAAATTTTTAGTCTCCACTTTACCTAGGACACTAACTGTATTTATACTGCAAAACGAAAAAAAAAGAAAATAAAAAATATTAGAATTTGCATTTTTAATAATAAAAGATTATTGTTAGAAATGGGACCAAAAGGGTACCTGGTGACACTGGTGCACAGGGCTGTGCTGACACCAGCCTACCTTGTCTGCTGCTTCCTCTTTTTTGGTTTTCACCTGTCCACAGCGCCTCTATCCCTTTGCTCTGGGTGTTATGAAAAGGCCAAAACAACTACTGAAGTAAAGTTTTTTACTTTTCTCTGGTTATTAATGGAGCTCTCTGTCTAAACAAAACGTTATTACTGGAACATAATCTTGAAACCTCTCCTGTTCAGTCAAAAAGCACTGCAGCACTAGTTGAAGCAATAGCTCTGGGAGCTGTGGGAGCACAGGTGGCAACATGAATGTTGAGGAACTGTTTTTCCAAATAGGAATGGCTGTTTAGAGACCAGAGGAACACACCAGCCCATCAGCCCATGAGACTCCTTGTTGCCTCCTTTCTTCTTTCTTGATAAGAGGAGAGTAACAGATTTTACCAGAGATCAGAGGAAACTGTCTGATCCCAGTGGGCCTTGGGGACCTGAGAGGTCTTGCTGAGGTACCCACAACTAGTTAAAAGCAAGCAGCTCATCACACAGCAGGAGGGGATCTGGAAAGATGGAAATGAGGCACATAAATGAGAAGGAGGGATTTGCATGACAGAAAAGTGGTAAAAGAAAGAATAATAAAAAGGGACAGGGAGGAAAAAGAAAAAAAGAATACAGACTGAGGGATGAAATAACCACAAACCCAACCTGTGCAGGAAAACATCATAAACTTCCTGAGGCTGCAGTCCCCTTTTAAAATTCCCCAAGGATCAGCATGTAGTTTGAGCTGAGCAGATGCAGAGCACCCCGACATTTATGGGAAGGGTTCTCAACTGAGGAGCAGCATTTTTTGTCGTGGATACATCAGAATCATTAATTTGCTGGCCCTTGTACTTCAGCACATTAGGGCCAGATCCTCTTCTCTCCCTCTGCTCACAGACATGTTTTTTCCTGCATCTTGTGTTCAGGTGAGTGGTTTTCTACTGCTGACATTTAATATTTTTCAAGGCAAAGAGGCTGTGCGACCAGACCTCTTTATCAGCAAAACAGTAAACACATTTGTAGTGTTACTAAATTTTGTTTAGCTGCCTGAAATGAAAACTAGACTGAGTGATAACAGGCTGAAATACCCTGAGACTCAAGCAAATCAAAGACTACTTTAATGGGGACCATGAAAAGTCTTTTGAAAAAATTCAAAGAGCTAAATACGACTGTGACAAAAGAGAAAAAGACTATCTTGAGGGAGTGAGTTAGTGGCTTTTCCTCTGCAAAGAACATTAACACAAAAAGGCACCTGGAGCTGCCGATAAAATAAATAAATAAATGAATAAATAAATA
>WAAG01062185.1:0-13834 GCA_013390105.1 Tichodroma muraria
TTCCTTCAATATATCCTAACATATATTTCAGCAAAACCACAGGTAGTGGTCAATCTGTAATCCAGTATAAATCCTCTGTCCTTTTCTGTAGTGTTGTTCCTTAGCATCTGTATCTCAATTTGTATTACTTCATTTGATTTCTCCATCTAAAGTGTCTGATTTTCTAAGTTTCTTTGCTGCATATCATCTTGTTTGTTTAAGTAATTTCTTTTCATTCCTATCCTGTCCTTAACCCCTTGTTAGGTGTTTGCAGTACTTGTGGTCTGGCAGTGAAAAGAATAGAATTACAGCTAAGATAAACCTGTGTAGGATAAGCCTGTGTAGGCTCAAGTACCTCTCTGACTGTCAGGGAAGCACACATTTTTCCAGCCTATTCCCTGGTTCAGTTAAGTCATACACAATGGTTAATATCTTACTGGAGTCAGTATCACTGGCTTTCTCTCCCTATAGATCCTGCATGCCAGCTATTCCTATGAAGATGGACAGAGCTGTAGTATGGCATCAGAGCTTTTCAGTGATTCTCGGGAGACTGGAATAAAAGCCACAGAGATCTGTAAGAAAACATTCACTTATGTGTAGAAGTCCAGAGTGCTTTGATTTTCTCAATGTTTTTCCTCAAGATGAGAATGGCCTTCTGAGACATTATTTCCCTCTGTTAGAAGGATGTGGATGTCCACTGCTATTTTTGAATGTGTCATTTACATTCCTTAATGAAGTTGTATCCTAACAGCACCAGTCCACATGAAATACTGTTATACATGCATTGTCAAATGCCAGAAGGTGTGCTTGGAAGGCTCAGACAAGATGAAGTTTTCTCCAGAATTATAACTCAATCAGCCCCTGTATAAACCATATGAAATAAGTTGTAAGAAATATTCATGGCATGGAGTGTGGCCCTGATGCAGTCTGTAGAGAACCTTGATTGATGTAAGCAATATGAGCCCTGAGACAAGAGGAGGTTAAAGAAATTAAGAGTTACCTTTGTGTGCCCAAAGTTACACTGTATAAGGACATCTTAGCTGGAGGGGATGTTCTAACTCACAGTGACTTGTGACATCTGTGGTATTTGTTAACAAGCTGTACCAATTTGTAAAGTGGCCTATCACAAGCATTTGTTTTAACTTTAAAGATTCTCCAAGTCTTTATGCTCTTTGATAAATGACGAAGTCAGTCATTAAGTGTCTGTCTTTGATTCATTCCAGGCGTGTATAATCCTTATCATTAGCTGCCTGTATAAAAACAAGATTAATCTGGTTGCCATTGGTGTGTTATTCCTAATGGGTACCATTAGGTCATGTTCTTCTTCAAGGAGATGTAGCTGTCAAAAATCGGAGGCTAAGAAGCTAAGACAGAGTTGGGGTCAGGGAATGGCTGCTACCACTGTGACTCCTGTCACAAATCCTTGGAGCCTCCTATAATAACATAGTCACTCACATTAAAATATCAGTAGTGCTGCTGGTGGTTTCATTGAAAGCTAAGGGGAACTTAACTACTACAAGCATAACTGTTATGTGACTGGCCTGCACTTTTATAGGAGTGGTTTATGCTGTGTTTGGTGTTATTGTCCATTTTATGCTAAAAATGCCTGAGAGTCGCTTGAGTAGTTACTTATCTTTTCTAGGAGCCTGACGTCCACATCAGCTTGCAAGCATATTGTGAACATATGTAAGCATATTACTCAGATTGTTTAATGCTCAGAAGAAAGATAATGTTCCTTTTAATATTATAAAGTCATTAATCTCTATTTCTTTTTGAGAAAACCCTGTAACTTGTGATTAAATTTGCTTACTTTAATACATGGAACTCTGTAAATTTGTATGTAAATAACCTAGATCACAAGCACTGTTTTCTTTATTTCCAAACAAAATAAAGATAGGAAAACTAAACAGTTTTCATCAGTTTGAAGACATATGTACTTTGACCTAGGGTCTATGGTTGCTAAAACAATGTGAAACGTTTAACAGACTGTTTAAATTATGGTTACCATATGAGGACGTTGAAGTGGAGCTGACCTATTATTAATGTCTGTCCTGTTTGCTGCCTGGTAGTATAGAAATTAAATGTATTGGTTTTCAGCATAGAAAAGTTTTAAAGTGCTGTATCAGTTTTCATCATAAAAATTCCAGACTCTCTACCACCCATAAAGATGAATAAAGATTGTAATCATTCTAGGGAAAATTCAGTAAGTTAAATATAATCTTCTTAAGAATAGATAATATAATTTAAAGAAAAGAAAACTAAATCTTGTTCATGACCCACAAATAGTTTTACAAGAGGAAAATAGTCATTGAAGTTATCATCATGACAGCTGAAAAGTCATATGAAGAAATTCAATGTTGTAGAATGTTTTTAGTTTGTAGAATGCATGAATTTTTGTTGTTTTCATACAGAAGAAGATTTTAAGATGCTTTAGAACAATATATATGCTATCTATTCTCATTTGTAGGACTGATTAACAATATTTTCATAATTTGGGGGTATTTTGAGTTCTATTACTATCCTAATTAGTTTCTTTTACAGTAACCTGTCAGCTACTATTTTCTCCTACCCCACAGACAGACTCAGCTGTGTTTTCAGAATCTTTTTATCCACTTTCCTCCCTGTGGCTCCTGCACTAAATGCAATACTTCAACTTCTGTCATTGCTCATTCTTCCCTTCCTTCAGTCTCCCCTAAAATCCTTTCCTCTGTCTCTCATTCAGTTTCTGTTTTCAGCTTCTTTCCACCTAATCTCTCCATACCAAAATCCCTCCCATGCTTCCAACAGAGACTTCTCCAATCCTTTTTGTCCCACAATTGCCACCTCATTCTTGCCTTTTGTTGTGGTTTCCTCCCACTGCTGCTTCTGCTATATTAGTTTGTTAGGCTCCATGATCCATATTCAATAATAGAGGACAGTGTTATCTGAGATTTAGCTAGATGAGTAAAAATAAAATCTTGCCCTTATTTCTTGAGAATATTTTCTTCAGTGCCATGACTCAGTTTGGTAATAAAACACATTCTTCTCTTATGTATTAGCTAACACATGTAGTTCTGTTTTTAAAAATGTTGCATACATGCATCTAAGACTGAAACAGCATGCAAAACAAATTTCATACTCAGTGCAAAGCAGCTCAACCAAAACATAATTAATGCAACACAATGTTTGAGATTTTAAGCCAACAAAAGCCGGACCATTTAGAGCTAAGGTTCCCATAGCAACCTTATTCTGTCTCCTCCTGTGTCTGTGTGATAGGGTCTTTTTTTTTACATGACCACATATTGCTAGAGAATGGGCTGTATTATTCCATAAATAGAACATCAGTTTAATAGGTGAGTTAACTGCACAAGGTTTTGTCAAATTCTGTGTCTTCAAAGGAAGTTCTATCATTGTGGCTTGTAGAGCTACTGTACATATATAAATACTAGAAAAAAATTTTATGTAAGCTGCAACACGTTACAATTGATCATTAACGTAAATCCTGCCTGCAAGTGAGGTTTTGGCATGTTTTTAGTTTCCCAGTTATCTATTTGCCTGTGTATAACGGCTAAATAATTATGGGAAGAAAATTGTTGGTATTTCTTAAAAAATAATGCAAGGAGACTTGTCAATTATAAGTAACTCTATTTCAGGGTAGGCAGCTACATAGAAGCATATGGGAATTCAAAAGGGGCAGACTTCAGGGCCTGAAATCATTGCATTTAACTGTAAGCACTTAAAAAGGGGGCCAAAGTTATGTGTACACCTCACAATTTCTCTACAATTTAGGGAGGTGGAAGAGTGTCTCCAAACAATGATCCAGTCCTCCTGAGATATGACGTGCCCTTGTCTTGTCTTACTCCACTGACTATACAGTAGGCCCAGAGAAGCCAGTCAAGATTTCTTCCTTACATAATTTGTTGCTTCAAGTAGGATAAATCCAAGCTGTGTTGTCCAACAAAAAGGAGTGAGATTTTCAGATAATTCTGTGTATCTAATGTATCTTATGGGTTAGATCCAGGAGTCTCTCCAGACTTCACTGATATTAATGTCTAATCAATGATTTCACATTCACTTGACAATACAGATATGTTCTAGATTAGATAGGACAACACAGACCACCTCTTTTGGGCAGATAGAAAACAGTACTTTGATTATTCAGGGTTTATACTGACTGCAGAAAGACAAATTATATCTTATTTGACCTAGTATTGAAGTGATACAGACAATAATACCTGATTTATATATAAAGACTGTTGGAAGAACTTAAATTTGTTTATATGTATATTTGAACATATAGACAGCAAAAAGACAAGGTTAGCATTAATAAGACAGCAAAGACAGTTAACATTGATTCCACTCTTTGCATTCTTCAGCTGTGACATTTTTGGTACAGGACTGTCTCAGAGAACATAGAAATATATTTTTACAGGCATTGGATAAGGTTCCTCAGCACTCAGCTCATGACTTTCAATTTCTCCTCTGTATGCTGGGTTCAGGCACTGCTGCTCAAAGGTAATCAAACCCTAAGTTTTTGTTGGATCTGGATGAAGGTGAAAAGTTGAGATCCTGGTAATTGTTCTGCACCCTTGAAATGCATGTTTGGAATTGGAAGTGTTCTTTGTGGCACTAATATAAAACTGGCAGTCTGGTAATTTGGAGAGGATTTTTAAACAAGGATAATACAAGGAAGAAAACCACTACCAACACAAAAGAGAGAAATGTCATCCATTTCCTCAGTTGGGCTGAAAAATACATCTTTCCATATTCAGTTTCTTATTAAAAAAGACCTACAAAGACCTGATTAATGTTTTGAAGGTTGTTAGAAGCAAAGTGGATGGATACTGCTGGCATTTAACCACTGTTAGCTCTGAAGAAATCTGACACTCAGCAATTAGATGACTGGCAAATTCCTGAAGTATCTGCTTTCTTGTAATGATAAATAGACAACAATGAGACAATGTGTCCAAATAAAGAAGGGTAGCAGTCTGAAATATTGAACAGTTCCCCATAGATATTGTAATGAGGAACTATTCAAATAATATCCTCTTTCTTACAGGAATGTTACAAAGCAGTAATCCCACTGTGCTCTGCTGGATTAAACTTTGTTGGAACTAGTACATTTATTTGTAAAACCTTCATTGAAGATAGTAGTGAGAAAAAGTTAAAACTTTTTTTTACACAGACAAAAAAAGCAAATGCATGAGATCCTAGGGACCTGAATGCCCAGAATGAGAAGCTTTCATCTACACACAGTTTGGTAAGGCAAAATGAGAAAATAGCTCAGATGAAAACCCAACAATTAGAAACATAATGGGGAAAAAAAAGCTTGAAAGTTTGAAGTGTACAAGTGTGTGACTGCTGTTAAAAGTCAAGACTTACATGTCAGAGAGCAGGATGAAATGGTATCTGATGCTATGACAGTGTAAGTTTTCTAAATCCTCATATGCACTGGGAAGTACAGTCTTGCAAATTCTCTTAGGTAAATGCAGAAGCAACAGGCATATTTGACCTCCTAACCAGTTTGTCTTCCTGGTTGAAACAGTTCAAAACATTCTGTGTAGTGATAACCTGTATGACAAAGTCCACGACCAACAGCATATTATTTCCTCTTCTAAGACAGGAGTAACTGCAGCTCTTCACTGGGAAGGACAGCACCCGCCCATCAGCCTCTGCTGGCGTGTGAGGAATGCCATGTTCGTGAGCTGGCTGTATCCTGGAACAAGAACCTCAGTAGCCCTGAGCGTCTGCAGCAAAAAATGTTGTTTTCTTATGGGGTTTTGGGTTGGTTATATTTTTTAATTTCTTCACACACAGTCACTTATGGGCTTATAGCAACTGCCTGGAGAAAGTGAATTTTGAAACAGGGCAAGGAAACATCTTACAAAAATCACCTGTTTGGAGAGCCTTCTGGTGGGATTTTCTGGAGCAACTCCAGGTCATGTCCACTCCTGGTAGCTGCCCAGTGTCACCTCAACTGTTGCCTTGGTGCTCGCCAGCTTGAGGGGCACAAGGGCCCTGAGTGGGCGCAGCACTGTGTCCTCCTCTCCTGTAAATGCAGGAAAGTGGGGCCAGCCCTCAAAGAAAGGCACTGCCATTGTTCTGCTCTGGCTTTTCTTTGATGGTGGTAAAGGGGGAGGCAAGATGGAAAGATCTCAGCCGAGTGCAGAAATGTATTTGCGACCGTATAATGAAACCTGGGGTTACTGCTATGGTTAAATATAGACACTGTGTTACTGGTTGCCATGTTACCTGAAGAGAGCAGTTTGCAAATCTAGTGAACGTAAGCATTATTTTCAGTTGAAAACTCACAAGCCTTTTTTTTTTTTTCTATTTTTTTGAGGCAGCTGGTCAAGTCATTGTTATTTAGCTCAAGCTATTTTTTATGAACTTCATAAGCATCAACATTTCCCCCCATTATTCATCATGTAGGATATTTATAAGCATATCGGACATAGCACTTAGATTACCATAAATAAATATATTAGTCTCCCAACACTTAGCTTGATATATGTATATGAAACTAGTATTGCAAACAACAATTGCAGAATTTCATTTTCTGTAAAACAGTAGTAACCCATAAACAAAAATTGTACCAAAGAGTATTTTAAATTACCCATAATTTATATGTACCTGTAAGAAGATGTACCACCAAGGGTAAGTGCAAAGAGATCATTAACTTCATTGTCATCATTTGCCTGTCTTAGGCCCTGATGATGTTCTTGGTGCTTTTACACTCTGGGTGGGGTGTACCATCTGCAGGACATTAGCAAGCCATAATGTAATGTAATGGCTTTCTGATACAGATCTCTTTGGTTTAAGCAATAACCACTGCTTCTCCCTAGATGAAGTCAGAAACTGGCAACTCATGTTTCAGAGGTAAAAGTTTGTGGATGCCTTTCTTCAGCAGAGGTTAAGATTAGTTTGCTAGAGACCTACCATCAGTGATTGTCTGAGACATACCTACTTCTTAATTGGACCTTCTGGTGCAATAATCATTATTCTGTTTGTAACAATGATGTAACTGTTATATAAGTTGTTTTCTCATGGATCAATACACTAAAGATCAGCAATGGGGTATCATTGCCATAAAGTAAATTAACCTGGCACCATGAGATAAATTAACACTTAGAATACTGTTACTAAGAACCAGCAGTCAGCAGGGCAGACAAAAACCCAGTTTAACTCTAGTTTAATTTTAAATTGATCACTAGAACCAAATCTTGCAAGAAGCTGGTAGAGGTAATTCATTCAAGTTTCATACAGAAGTGGTTGAATGCAACAACTCTTTCAATAGCGGGAGCAAGGAGTCAGTAGATCCCAAACTGGCAGGGGAAAGATAACAAGAATGACAGAGTGTAGCGGCACGTGGTCAATGGTGAGATGCCACTACCTTCCTGAAGTGTCTCGGTTAAGGGGCGATTGGGCAGGCACACAGCCAGCACACACCCACACACACCCACACACACCCACACACACCCACACACACCCACACACACCCACACACACCCACACAGGCTCCCGATGGCAGGAGAAGGCCAACGAATGAAAGGTGGGAAGGGTCTTCTGCATGGAGTCCCGATGGGGTTTATTGCACTCACACACCCAAGGGGTCCAGGGATAGAAGACAAGGATAAGCTCAGGGTCTGGGTTTAAGTATGGGACAGAAGGGGATGGATGTCAGGTCAGGGTCCAATGGGAATAGGTAGAAGTGGTGCAGAGGAGGGGAAGCCAACTGGGAGAACCAACGGGATAACAGGGGCAGAGCAATGCAGCAAACTGGGGCTAGTGGGAATCAGGAGAGGGGAGAACATTCTAGGGAGTAACCTTACAGGGATAACAAGAGCGGTCTGGGCCAAAGGGCCAATGAGGGGTACAAAACTGGGATGCATTAACGTAGGATATAGCAAAGGACTGTGAGGAGAAGCCTTTTGTCGCCCTAAACTGGTGTTGCTTTGATGACTCAGCTTCTCTCCTTCCAAGGCATGGAGATTGCTGTCTCCCTGACAGACCCCTGGGCCTCCATGACAGAGGACCAAGAGATCCAAATAAAGCTTTTAAGTCCTTCATCAGGATGAGTTAGTGAATGTTTTGGAGAACTGGACAATTTATTTGGGCAAGTAAAGATGAAGTCAGAAAATTAATACTTGGTCTTACTTTATGTTTTAACAAGACAGCTGCATAATACAGTTAATGCTGACTTGATGTTTGTAAAATGTGTGGATGAAGCCAGGTATTACTAAGAGCAAAATATCTCACTTATATGTAATCTCAAAATATTTGTCCTTAGAAGTAAGAATTCTCCTATTAATTCCATTATAGAAATAACTATCTGTTATAGCTAGTTGGCCCCTGAGAAGTCAGTCTTAGAACTATTCAGTTTCTCTTGCGTTAAAATTCTCTTCAAAATCAAGAAATACAGTTACTCTCACTTAAAGAAACATAAGCACTGGTGGGATTTGGCTTTCATGTTTTTAGATGAATGCAGAACTGTAGTCTACATCTAAGCAGGAGCTCTGTCATTCTTTTATGTTTATTGGAAAGAAATAAGCACTTCTAAGGTATGACTCATTTGAGATATATTTAGCTATCTACTTTAGAATGAGATGAATTGCTTCCTTAAATCTCCTGTTTTTTTTCATTTACTATAAAGGGTATCTAGATGTCTAGCTCAGATGTAGATTTCTATAGTGTAGGAGTCCCTATTTGAATAGATGAATTGTATCCTGACAGACTTAGCAGAAAATAGAGGCTGGCTATCTGAGTTCCTGAATCACACAAAAATCCCTACTCTTAAAGAAGAGCATACTAGATAATGTTAGATTTCTGTGCCCTCTGCAATTAATTAATGTCTCAAGATTAATTTAAATTTTTATTCCTTTCCTGACTGATTTTTCTCGGCAGCTGTAGGAATGAGGCATACTGCCAAGAAATATGCTATGAGATATATGAAGGGATTACCCTGGGCATGATGGCTTTCTGATGGATTGGTAGATAATCAGGCTGAGGCCTAATGACCCTTATCACTGCAATTGAAGAGAGACTGATACTAACCTGTCACACATACAGTCTTGGGCAAGACTCACAGCATTTGTAATCTCTTTTTGTAACTATTTCACATATAAATAGTCTTCCCCTCCCTTCCCATCTATGATGGCAGTGACAGGATATTTGACTACAGTCTCACCTCCACTTCTGCTAAAAGTGTGAGTTGGCATTTGAGATCCTCCATGCCAGAGGACAAAAATGTAATCACCTTGCAGACAAATTGATGGTCTTCCACAAAGCAGAGATGCCTCTTCGCTAAAATTTGCACCTCTGACTGTGTTGGAGTATACTCCTGAGCACTTGTACAGAGCACAATACACTTACATTTAGTAGATCTAGTGAATCTGTCACCAGCAATCTTAGTTATAATAATAAAGCTTAGCTACACCCAAACACCCTAAGTCTTCCAGGACTAGCAGAAAGCAGGGGGGTTTATTTTCTGTCATATTTCTGTATTTCTTGATGCAACAACAGGTTGTCTCCTAAGGCTTTTGGACCCCGATTAATGTTCAGAATATGCCTGAATGTCAGGCTGTGATTAGACAGAATCTTTCTGTGCCAGTGCTGGAAGCTGTGTTTCTCAGAACACCACAAATATTCTGAGCCAGCT
This sequence comes from Tichodroma muraria, assembly GCA_013390105.1. Taxonomy (NCBI): domain Eukaryota; kingdom Metazoa; phylum Chordata; class Aves; order Passeriformes; family Sittidae; genus Tichodroma; species Tichodroma muraria. The sequence goes on from WAAG01062185.1 coordinate 9,617, forward strand.
GAGAGTGCCTGAGTCCAGGGCCTGGCTTGGCCAAATTACCGTGCCACTGATCAGCCTGCTTAGCCCTGGCATGGCACGACCTTTACTGCACTCACACATGTCCTGATCAGCACAGAACATAGGCAGAGGGGGCCCATCCAAAATAACAATGCAGACAGAGCTGCAGGACACTTCCATCTGTTTTTTTGCAGAGCAGCTGCACAGTCTGCTTCTCACCTGATTCCGATTATGATGGTGCAATAGGTCATTGCATGTAAGATAGAAAAGACAGAATGATGCCTTGGAATTGGTGAATTTTTAAAGCTATTAATTCTTTCTTCCATATGAGCTCACTGAATATACAACTGTAAAGAAAAGAATGTCCAGTTTTCTGGATAGGAAGAATCAAAATTGGCTGTTTCACTGCTGTGAGTAACAAGGAACCAAAAAGCTATTTTTAAACTTGAAATCAGACTAATTAAGATTAGAAGATGATGTATAGTGGGCAAAGGATATTATGTACAGTCATTGGAGTATAGTAAGACTGAAATTCTCCACTGAATTGGCTTTTACTAAAATGATGTGTTAATCTTCTCAGGAATTTCAAGTGACAACTACCTCATGCAGTCTGCATCTATAATCATTGCATCCACAGTATCATTCTCCATTTTTATTAGCTTCATCACTTACTGCAGAAACTGCTATATGACATTTTGCCTTAACTGTTATCTCCTGAGAACAGAACCAAATTCTTTCTTACCCTGCCTCATATAGATATAATTTTACTTGTGGAAGCATCACTTTTAATCAATTTTTGTTAACACTTCTCTCATTTGTCATCTCTGGAATTAAATTTTTTCAACTCATGAAAGTGTGTTGTTATGGCAGTGTTCTATAATGCTGACCTATACATTTGAAGAATATAAATACAAAATTTTAAGCAAACATAAAAATTTATCGTTTACTTTTCTGTGCTTCAGAGTAGAGTGGAAGACTGTTGTTCCACAAGATGTTTACAAAGTAAATTAAAGGATTCCTTTGATTTTTAATTCCCTGGTAAAGTTGAAACTGAAGAATGACCTTTCAAGTTTTTGAGGGAGGGTTCTAATTAGTGAGATGAGGAACAGCTCCTAAATATGTCAATAGTTAGACAGTCTTGGCTTTCTAAACTACATATGTACAATAATAAAAGAGCATCGCTCCTCAAAAATTACTTTGTCACCTTTTCAAATCATGCTTTTAGACCTATAGTTTTAGGCAGATGAATTCCAGCTGAAAATACTTATTTTTAATGAAGCTAGTTTTGTCCAGATTGTGCCATTAACATAGAACAAAAAAACCCCGTCTTGACGGTCTTTATCTTAAAAATAGGCAAAACTAACCATGAAAGTATGTATGAACATTTCATTCTTGAGAAGAATTTATAAATCTTGTAAAATACACTCTCATATCAGTGAACTGTGACACAGTGGACTACGGTATTAGGATAAAAGTATCCGAATTGCTATAAGGCATCAGGAGCTCTGGTGACTTTTAGCAGACTGTATTTAGTCATGCTGTATTTCAACAGTAGCATGAAGAAGCTTTGAGACAGCCAGATAACTTTGATTCGAGTTTCACCCACTGAACGCTTAATGAATTTTTTTTTTTAGTGGGAGGACTCCAGATTGTATTAATCTAGCAATTTCTGCTCGTCTGCCACACGGGGGCAGATGAGTGCTGTTAACTCCATGGCTTCCCCCGGCCGTCGGCAGCGCCAGTCGTCAACTGCGTGACGATGTTCAGGCTCATCGCCTGGGAATTCTTAAAATGCGTTGTTGTCCGCAGTTTGATTTCCTTGTCAATATTGACTGATGAGGGGTTTATTTAAATATTTCAGTCACAAAATGAATGCTCGTTCTGGGGGATTGTATTTGTAACTTTTTTAATGCAAGAAACGAAATTAAACAGTATATTGTAATGGATTTTCCATTCTACTCACTACTCACACGTTGTTCAGTTGACCACTGCAAATTATTAGCTAATGCCACTTTTATACCTTTTATAACTTAAAAAGGCAAGTGAGAAAGATTAATTAAAGCTTGTTTTCAAAACTTCAAACTCATAGTTTCTGGTAATCACGTGTTAACACTATGTAGTACCCGTTAAAAATAAAATTTATTTATGAAGATAAATTAAACCAGTAGAAATATAGTTTCATAAATAAACCTCTTTCTTAAAAAAAACATATATTTAATGTCTCTTTTAACCGTGTTATGGAATTCAGAGTAACAACATCCAAAATTATTTCTGTTACAATTAGACTTTATGATGTTACGTATTACTGAAAAAGGAATAGTGCTGCAGCTTACAGATTTGTCTGTGCTCAAGACTTTAAACACTTAGCTAGTGTCTAAGTCAAACGAGCTGTTAAAGGATCTCTGAAATTTTGACCTAGAAAATAAACAAGTATTTGCTTTGTGTACCAGAGAAAACCAGTAATAATTCCATGGAATTCTACTTCTAACCACTTGTAACAGAATCGTTACCAGTGATGCCTGCTGAAAAGAAAATAGATGAGAGATGATGAATCAAAGTACATCTAAATGCACTTCAGGGATGAATTTCACCAAAATACTCTATCTTCCCTCAGTATGGAGGTTGGTCTATACAGACATAATCTTCTATCTGCAAAACTCTTAACAAGCAGGTACAGTTTTAAGCACTTGCCTCTTAAGCACTTGCAAAATGAGATCGTTCATCAGGTTACAGTTTGATAACAAATAGTGGCTTTACACTGTGAAAGCAATCCATCTTCAGAAGTATTGGGTCTCCTATGTAAGACAAGATAGAAAAAAACCTTATTTTTAGCAGAGTGGCAATTAATCTTTACAAGAGGATGGCGAGATTTTTTTTTCTGAAATAAAATATCTTAAACCAAACAAAAACAACCTGAGCCTGAAACTGAGATCACAAGGAGAAAATGTCAGCTCAGAGGTTTAAAGTATGAGAGAGTATAGGAAATAGAATCTAACTGGTCATTTCACATTATTTTTATATATATATATGTGTGTGTGTGTGTGTGTGTGTAAAATATGTAGATGTAGTGATAAAAACTCAAAGGAAATGGCATTTGATTAAAATATTTGGCATATTAAATTCTGATGACAAATTCAAACACAAATTATTTAAATGGGATTATGTATCTTCGTATGTATAAATACACATCTTCAACTGTCAAGATTTGGTATAAATGAGCTAATGCCTCTTAGAGATCTAAAGATCTCTTTTCTCAGTCTGCAGGTCATGTATTAGTGGGATGAAGTACAGAGTTGCGATTGTTCTAATATCAAATGACAGCCATTACAAAGCCTTGTTGTTGAAATTTATGCTTTATTTTTAAAAGAGCAAGATTTCCACTTGCCTTTGACTTTTTTTTTTAAGAAAGCCTTGTTTACATTTCCGTAATTGTTATTCTTTTTGTATTTTAAAAGCCCCATGGTAATAGTTAATGAGAGAAACAGAAATGTATTTATTATGCCAAATATTTATTCCATGCTGCCATTACTCCTACTTGTATCTGGTGTGTACTGACCTTATTCATTGTGTCCAGGACATTATGTAAGGGAAAAATATGCATAATGTTGTTGTGGACAGTACATCCCACACTTAAACAGAATCAAAGTCCTCTTTAAGACATTTTCTAGAATCCAACCAGAGATACAGACTGGATGGCAAATATTCAACACACTGTGTTTGCAAATTTCAGTGTACCCTTTAAAATCTTTCTGGATGTGAATGGATTTTTTACTTCTTATGCAGATTAAGACATCATTTAGGATGTGTATCTGATCTTTTTTCTCTGATTTTGTTTTTAGTAACAAAGTAGAATGACCAGAAACTTTTGGAAAACAATGACAAAGGTGATGGTAAGGAAGTGTTGTCTTTTTTTTTAATTCAGTTTTATGTTATAGTATTTATAGAACTAAAATGTCGGAAAATTAATTTTGAATCTTAATTCAGTAGAAAAATAAAATCTACTTATTACCTTTTCAAATATTGATCTCATATGAAACACAGTATGAAAGAAGACCTGATGTAATTTATGATGTGGTTAAAAGCGATGTTGTTTGACTTGGATTTTTGGACAATATATGCTTATATATACATATGCATATATGTAAGGTGCATGATAGTAAGATATTTAGTAAATTTATTACAGTTAGAAAAAATAATTTCACTTCTGATTTTTAGGAAGGT
>WAAG01062188.1:0-25570 GCA_013390105.1 Tichodroma muraria
AACTTATTTCAACATAACCGACCATAAAGTACGAATGTACTGCTACAAAAGTAACTTTAAACAAAACAGGTAACATTAGCTCAAACTGAGAAGCTTCCCTAACCTGTATCTGAAAAGAACAATTGTCTCTACAATTTTACACTTAAAATTATTTTATACACCTTTCATAATAAATTCATGAAAATGCAATGTTTCATGTCTGCTGCTCCCAATAGTACCCTCTGGACTGAAATGACTAACGGAAAATGCTGTGATTCACATACTGAGCATTGCAGTATGGCTGCAAGGGATAGGAAAGAAAGTAAAACCAGAGATTGCTTCAAATCAATCCTTTTTCTGTTTTTGTTCAAATGGTTATTAAAGCAAAGGCTTTTTTCCTTAGATATGGTTCAAATTAGATGATAATATAGCTCAGAGAACTTCTGTAAATATTATTACAATAACTTTAATTTGCTATACAAACAGGAGACATATTACACCTAAGAAAATTATCACAAAAGAGCTTCATATATGCTCTACTGGACACTATATACTTTGGAAATGTTTTTAAAAACCCATGGCATTGTGTTTTACTTACGTTGGGATACCAGCACGAGCTAAGACCTCTGCCTTCATAGCATACAGCCTGTCACTTTTACTCACGCCAAGCTTTATTTTCACTCTGTCATGTGAATTATTATCAAAGAAAAAACCACTGTGGATCACAAATTCAGCGTTTGACCGAGTGCCATAAAAAATGTAAATCTAGAAGGATGAAAAGAGAAGTGAAGGGACAGGAAAAAAGCTTAAGATCAGCTCACAAAACTGACAAAATTTGAAAATTATTTTCTAAAAGAGTTACGATTCTGAATACAAGGTATATTTGGTTGTATGAAGAAACATGTTTTGTTTTCTGGTATTGACTCAAATGCTGCATATAATGTGGCAATTACACTTTAGAGGTAGATGTAAACACATCTATGTAACAGAGACTTTGAAAAGCAAGAAGGAATTCTTGTTCTGTATTTCAAAATAAAAATGTTCTGGTTTCTCACACTGTCATAAAGTATCAGCATATGGAAATAAGCTTTCAAAGGCTTATTAAAGGCTAAAAAAACCAGAGACAAGGAGGGCCCATTAAAAGAAATGGTGTTTCTGGAGTCATTTTCCCCAGCCAAATGTCCACTCAAAACTATACTGCTGATAGATCAACTTTGCTTTCATTTAAATGTTACCTTAAGATATGGATACACCACAGTAAAACATACAGAGAGGTCTGAACTGTGTTCAACCAGAATTTATTTTTGTTTTACTCTGAACTCTTTTCTACAAAGCATATAGTTACTTCAATTCACATTAAAAAAGAAGTTCCTAAATATAACCAGCAGAATGTATTTAACTCAGGGCTAGGCAGTATGAAATCCATGGGACTTGAGGTCAGAGTAGCAATTGTATTCTCCCACATCAAGAGGATATTTTCCCATTTGTGTTTGATAACAAAATTGTCAATCAGAAAAAAAAGTTCCCGCAGTTACAGAATTCCCTTCAGAACCTCAGGGTACAGCAGTGCTCTGGATGTCTGCAAGCTTCCATTCCTCTCCAGCTGACAGAGAAAGACACAGTGCTCTCTAAAGGGCTCAGTAACAGCAATGATGCCATTTACTTTCTCTGTTTTCAATTTCGTATTAGAACTATTTATTCTAAGCACTAAATGCTTAAGTATGATATTGAATTATAGTAAACATTATACTGGAACACACACATGATGAACACGTGACCTGCCCAGGTAGATTAAGGCAGTGGGTAAGCAGAGTTGCTCACCCTCTCAAGTTTTAAAACTACTGTGATACATCTCATATTAAACTAAAAGTCACATATCATGCATAGATTAAACAGTATGCTCTTACACCCCAAGACTGTTTTACAAAACATCCAATTAAACAGTGAGAATTGCTTTATTTCAGGCCAACGTTTGACAGATTCTGTGGACTTCAGCTGCCTAACATTTTTTTAGTAGTAAAAGCATGGATCACACACTCTTCCTGTTGAAACTGTAAGAAATAACATCTGCATGGCATATTAAAGGACTGAGGCATTATATAATTACAGTGCTTTAAAGATGTCACTAACAGTTAAGGTTTGCACAGAAATTCTGATAAATAGGAGACAAAGTGAAACTACTAAGATAAAATTGAAATATAGGAACCCTCTATAACTGAAATAGAGAGAGCAGCCAGAACAGCTATATGACACATCCATTGCCAGCTGTGGAAAATTATAAATTGGATCACTTCTGGAAAACTGTGGACCCCTTTTAACTCATCGCACCACAATTGGAAAAAACAGAAAATATTTGACTACCATAACAAATTCTGAGAGCAAAAATATACAATCATTGTAAACCCCAGCATAGCAATGAGGATAAATACACTCCTGGAAACATATATTCAAAAAAGAAAAAATTCCACACATTTCTTTGTTTAAAAAAGATAACTATACACAAGAAAATTAAAATCAAAATATTATAAATTGCAAAGCTGGCAAAATAACACAGTAGAAGTAATAACTCAGAGGCTGAGTTACAAAACATTTCAGGATGTTTCACAGACAAAGGCTTTGTCTGGCCATGCTGACTGCCCAAGCAGTAGTCAGAAAAGGAGTGCTGCTCCACTTGAGGGTTTAGACTGGCTGCTGACACAGCACAGGGGATTCCTACACTCCTGGAACCACTGTCTTCAATGCACAACTAGTTTGGACACTCAGTTTTGGTTTTGAGGAGTTCTGATCAAAATACTGGATTCTGAACTGTTCCATGCATCTTTGCAAGACTCTCCTGCTGTCTCAGGATGAAGAGGTAAATGCATGCATGCCTGTGTGAAAGGGAGGGAGTATGTTTTTAGGCCCTTTCTCATTTCCACTAAGCGTTGCAATGACAACAGCACGGGTTAAAATGACTGGCAATTGTACTGCATTTCACCTTTTTTAAATGAATGAAGACTAACAAGAAACATAAGCCAACAAACACAATTGTTAAAAAGACTCTACAATCCACTATTGCAGACAAATCTAAAAAATATTTATCTTTGGTTCTTTGGATATGGCCTTTCACTAAGCTCTTCCAGAATACCAAACTTAGTGGCTGCATATGTTTACTCACCAATGACTAAATATTTCAACTAGCTCTATAAAATATGAGGAATAAAACTCTCCTACAGTCGGGGTCTACCAAGTGATAGAAAATATTCTGGAAAACGTACATGTATTTAATTTGGTAGCATTTTCACTTAAAATTAGCTCAGCATAAGAAAATTCAAATGTAGAGGGGTTTAATCCACACCACTACACTATTAAAATTTTCTAGGGAGTCACTAAGTATCCACAGAACTTACTGAAACAACAATAATGCAGACAACTCTTCACACTACCTGTTCTCCAGCCTTGAAATCTTGAAGCGCTACACATTCACACCGGTCATCTTCCAAATTGTAGCCTGTAGTGATCTATCCAGGAAAAGAGTGACAAAAGCACCTTTAGCATTTTATATTTCTTTCTCCCACCACTGACAAATTTTCCTATTGGAAATAAATATTAACAATAGGAATTGCACACATATCTTTCTCAGCACAATAGAATATAGCTGATAGTGATTGCTTTACAATTCCTGAGCAATCTCTTTTTTAAAAAAAATCTCTGCTTTAAAGAAATCTAATGGAGGAAACAACCTACCTGAAGTGAACAGAAGGCTCTGAGGAAAGTACCCTCCACAGAGCACAGAGTACCATGCTAAAGCTGGCAGCTTGTTATAAAGTTCTGGAGCTTTCAGTCACTCCCATGAGGCCCAAGGGAGCAAGGCACTGACAGCTCTAGATGCTGCGCTTTATCCTTCAACTGCCAACACATTTTTGATCTCTCAATGAAAAAGGATTAGATAACTGTGGATCTTTAGGGGATACAATCTTCAGAGAATTATAATTTACTTGAAAATAATCCCTTTATCTAAAAGTTAAGTAATACTCTTAAAATGCTAAAAGGATTTTTGTGATGGTAGCTGGCAATGGAAGAGGATAAACTCTCTTGACAAACCTGTACTTCCCCAAAAACAATTAGTAAACTGTAAAGGGGTCATACAAACAAGTAAAGCTATCCTAAAAAATGTAGTATTTTTATAAAGTGACAAACAGCATGTTCTTAATTAGTATGGCCAGAGATACAGCCACGGATGGAACATAAGCTGCTGAAAAACCAGAAAGCAACTTTTATGATAGGTAGTCTGAGTTCGGTACTGACAGAGGTAACTTATGGAAAAATATGCTCTGGGTCTGGGGAAAAACCTATAAGAAGCCAAAGATTCTCTCTCAGCCTCTGTAAATGAAAACATACTTTTCTGTAAGCTGACTGATGTGAGTTGTGGTATACCCTGATTCCCATCTTGGATGTAGCTGGCCCAAAGACAGAACTCCCCAGATTGTCTCAAAAGCTTAGTTGATGGCTTACACATTAATAGTTTTGCACTGCTTGCATCATTAAATGTGCATTTGTCAGCCGAAACAGTGCTTTCAAACGGAGCAAATCCACAATGTCAGCCCCAAGCACGGGCAGCCTGGCCCTGCAGACACTTGCAGAAACCTCCCTGTGCGGATGCCTCACCGCAGGTCTATTTAACGGGTCTGTGGCACGTGGAGATCAGTGAAGAGCACGAGCGTCATGCAATACAGCCTCCTGAGAAACACAGGCTGCAGTACTTGAACACAGAAATTCCTTGAACGCTGAGATTCCTGCCCGTTCTCTAATTTGGACCGCACAATTTTAATTAACATCTTTGGTTTAGAAAGTTATCCTACCCTGAACTGCAGGTTACAAATGCTAGAGGATGACAAATTTACCTTCCTAACTCAAATACAGTCATCTTCTGAAAAACTGTACCTTTCATCCAAAAAAAGAAAATCTTGACCTGTCCTGAAAAATTTTCTTAGTGTGTGAACTCAGTGAAATAGTTCTGAACGTGAGAAGTCCACTCCAATCCCTCGAAATTCTGATGGAACGGGAGGCTTTTGCAGACTGGGAAAATTCCAATATTTTAAGAGGAGGATTTTGTCAGTTTAAGCATGCCTCGCTGGAGAACTGATCATTTTTTAAAATTTTTATTTTTATTTAAAAAAAGGCCCCAAAATAATGCACAAAACCCAGCAGCGCTTCTGAAAGACTTTTCTATAAAGCATAATGGAGTGCTAGACTCCTATTTCCTCTTTCTTTTAATAGCAGTCACGTAAGAGAATTAACAGGGTGTTTACTTCTCTTCCCACATGATAGCTGACAAATTGCATCCCTTCAGTTTTATTTCTGAAGCAGACTGATACATGAATTTCAAGTTGTGTATAAAGCATGCAATAGTCTGCCTGGTCAGTGATTAAGGATGGACCCAGCCCAACAGGCAGAATGTAGCTTATTCAAAGCTCTGTCAGAACTGGTAATCAACCTCTGACTGTCAAAATACAATCCCACTAAAGAATAACAATGAGAAATGCATGAAGACAACCATTTTGAAATAGTTCTTAGAGGCAGGTTGATCTAATTAATAGTGTCAGAAGCAAGAAAAAGCTGGATGGACCTAGCTCCAGTTAAAATCCAAAGAGCATTTTATTATCTAGCTGATGGAAAGGGGCCCTGTGGAATAAAGCAAGAACAGGGATATATATGGTAGCTGATTGACTTGGGAGGTATTTCAGCACTACATTTGGAATAAACTACACAGGGGTGCATTCAATGTCATCTTTTGTTTCTTACTTTCCTGCAATGAATAACAGTTCCCTTCATGTATTTTAAAGGGATTGTGCTATGATTAGGGCAGAGCTCACCCTCACCTCACTCTACAATCATATAAACTATGATACTGGCAGCTTACAGCTATCTTAGCAGTCACACATAGACATCAAACCCCCCCCCCCATTTCTAATAGTCCAAGGTAACTAGCACACAACAGAAACAGCTTTAGTAGCTTTTCTTAGCCCATTACCAAAATTACAGTTTTCTATTCTTCCTGAATTAATATCCATTTAAATTATTTTCTGTAGAAATATGAAATAAATGACTGAAATCTTTACATATATACAGAATACTTAAGTTTAGCACAACCCTCTTTGCCCTTTAGGATATACTTCAGCATAAAAAAATGCTTCCAATCCTGATATACTACTGCATTAGGAGGTTTGGCTCCAGAGGCTGGCTCCATATCAAACCCACTGTTAAACAGCATAATAAAAATAAAAATTATTTTATCAATTTAAATAGAAGTTTGAATGAGTAAAACAACATAAATAGCTGCTCTTTTAATATATGCTACTTAAATTTTCCCTCACAGAACCTTGATGCTCTTCCTCTTTACTCTAATCCCAACTTTGAAGGCATTCATTAAGAGCTGTCTAATGAATACAGACAAGTCTCTGCAAAAGCATCTGAAAGAGATGCCCAGCAGGAAAAGGGTACAGGAAGTACTGACGCTTGCAGCTACAACTTATATTATAAAAATACACATTTCTGAATTTTAAGCAATTTTCTATACAGTGAAGACTCTCATATGAACTTTATTGCTAAATCAAAGCCATGAGATTGCATAACAAATGGGCAAAGGCAGGAATCACTGTTAAAGAACAACATGTAATCACCTTGCAATAAGGAAAAATAAATAAATAATAAACCCCAAACACTTGCAACTTCGTAGTCTAGCCTACCGTGCTGTAATTGATACAGTCATAGTAACACTAAATTAGCTAAATGTCAAGTGAAAAACAACTTGCTTTACAGTTTGTTCATTTAAAACAGACTTCTTTTATACCAACAGCACTAACACATACTGCTGTCCTAACACTCAGGTCAACCCTCCCACAAAAGAACCAGTTCACTTCAACAGTATGGTCATATCCAGTGCTTACAATAAACAATACCTACTGGAAACACAAGTAGGGGGTATGACTTTTGAAGCGAACATGAGCATGACTAAATAACATTGATAAACCAGCCTCTCTGGGTTTCCATTTCCTCACCTCAGCATTAACTACTCTGTTAATGAAATCAGGAATCATCCCCTGAACCAGCGCACGTAAGCCAAAATGTCAGCAGGTCTGACTTTCTATAATACATATGTCACCTTTTAAATGTTTAATATGCCCTAAAGTAGTATTTTTGCATTTTGTTTCTTTGATGTAGTAACAGATGCACTGTTTTTGTTGAACTAGGCTTTGTTCTTGTTGTTGCAGTCTCTATAACAAGGCTCTTTGGGCACGGTTAGGAGAGCAGGCAGTATTTCTTAGTTGCAAATCCCTAACCACTTTCCCTAGTGGTAGCTACTAGAAGCAACCTCCATCACTGCCTGCTTTCTGTTCTCAGAACAAATCTGTCCAGTACTGTGCATCTTTTTCAGCCCACCTGAAATAAAGCTCCATGTCAGGAGACTATTCAGACTTGTCTGGACAAAATGTTTCATGTAAATGAAAACTTAAAAGTACATTATATGTATATAAGACATAACTTTATACAAGAATCAAATCACTTGTAAAGTTTTCTCTGGATGAAGAAAGCTCTCCCTGAAAAGCTATCATAAGATATTTGCAAAACTGACAAACCTTTCTTTCAGACATTAGTTTTTTAGAGTCTCTTGGGAAGATAACATACCTGTGTTAAGAAGCATAATGGAAAGTGTTACTAAACTGTTGTATAGCAGTTGAAAGGCTTAATACTTAAGCCCTAAAGTCTTTCAGCAACACTGAAGAAATCCTTACCAGTCCATTAGTATGATTACACATGTCCCATAAAGGTATTAGAGCCAGTGTAACTCTGGAACCGTCTTCTGTTGGAATCTGGTTCTGCCGTGTCATAACAGAAGAAACTGCCCATCTGCAAAAGTTAAAAACATGAGATGGTCAACATTCAAAGCACTGAAATATGACTGGCCATAGTCCCTCCTGAATCATTTAGACTGGGAGTTTCCAAACTCAGTTTCCTTAAAGATCACCCTGACTATAGGAACAGTAGAAGGCAGTACCACTTGCAGGAGAAGCAGCAGCTCCCAGGTTTCCAAGAAACGCACACAGAACAAATGTGAAACCGGGACTGTGATCCCTCTTCTCTTGGCAAGAGAATCTTCACACCTTCCATTGGCTGCATTCCTCAACCAGGGTCCAGTCCCTATGTCAGCTTCTGCTTCCCAGCCCTTTACCACACACGTACCTCGCACTACACATCCCAAACCCAGGGTCACCTGCTCCTGCAGGTTTTCCTGCTGGGCAGCAGGAGCTCATCTACGTGCAGACTCTTGTAAGAACCAGGACATATTTTTGCCCTCTCTCTCTGAAAAGCTTATGTACTGCATGAACTGGAAACCAGCGCAAGCACCTGACACATGCTCAATCTTTTGGTAAGTATTTCTCTTCAATTTGCAAGCCTTTGGCTTAGGTCAGCATTGCTACATTTTCTGCTTAATAGAATTGAGGGGAAAAAAAAGCCACAAAATTCCAAACAGATATCCAGGTAAAAACCATGAAGAGATCATTATGTAGCTCCTTAGCACATGGACATCATTCAAAACCCTTCTAAGTCAGGCTAAGTAAACAAAATGCAAGCTACCTTTTCAAACATAAGAATCTTTAGAAAAGCTTAGAATTTCTGCATTTTCTAGAATTTAATTTTTTATTTTATACCTGACAAAAATTAATATTAAACACCAGTGGAAAAAAGAATCTTAGTTTCACCATGTTCTGGCCTTAATTCACATATGTGTTGTGGAGTTTTTTAAAGGAAAAAAAGATGTCACCAGGAGAAGGTCAAAATAATTTTAATTCCCACAGACTCCACTACTAATATGTACTTAATATACAGAATTAGACTTCCCAGAGGATTTCTTTAGAAGGACTAGACTGCTAAGAAAGACAGTGGAAAACTGAAATCTACCTAATTTCTAAGAAGAAAGTTAAAATTAGATTGTGGATAATTCTGATATAAAAACACTGCTTGAAACACAGTAACAATATGCTTCTTTTTAATTGTTGCAATTTGTCTGTAAAATTTTAGACCCTGTCACTTTTAAGTTGGTGTGTTCTTCGGTGACCCTTTAAGTGAAGGAGGCGTGCTTTGGAAATCCCACTTTCATAGCCTTACCCACAAGTACAACTAGGCTAGAAAATCCCTCATGAATGCCTTTTATTCGTGCTATTTTAATCATTTAACAGAATTAAAACTCTCATTATCTTAATTATTATTCTTTTTATCTTAGTTCTGTCACCCCTTATAGCACCTCCAAGTGACACTCATGCTTCATGTGTACAACTTCCATTCTCCAGCTCTCCTGTTCAACAGCAGCAGCTCTAGATATTAACTTTTGCTAGTAAGTGCTAGAGCCTTTTACGGAAAAAAAAAAATTATAAAAATTTCCCCAAACCCTAAATCCTGCCATGTCAACTGAATTATTTTCTTAAAAAAGGAGGAATTACCTTAGTAATCTGACTATGTGTGCCAGTTAGCTAAACTAACTGCTTGTAATGAATGAGTATTTCTTTGTAACAATTAAAATCTGCATATTTATTTCAAGCATAAACTTTCTTCTTCATTAAGAAAGTGTATTAGTATCAAATCCTACAATTAACATTTCAGTAACAATAGGGCTTTCCCAACAATGAAGAATTCTAGGGCCCCATACTTTACCATAGTAAAAACAGAAAAGAAACAAAGGAAAAAAAAAAATAATTAAAAGACAGACCAACCTGTAGTCGTCATAAGTGAAAGAATCCTTTAAGGGCAGTTTGCTGGCATTAGGATGGGTCTGCAAAATGCAAGTTGCATAAAAAGGTGAAAAGAGGAAGAAAAGAGAAATCAGAAATCAGTCAGCAGAATTTCATTATTTAGCTGCCTAACAGATCCTAACAAGAGCCAAATGAAGCAGGAGGCGTCCAGCCGCGCTACAGAGGGATCATCATGCTATTATGCTCTCATACATCACTGTCAACTTAATTTGTTGTGCCCAGCAGCCGCCATAAATCTGTTTCTTCATATTTCAAGGCTGGAACCCACAGACATTGTACAAAAATAAAAAAAAAAAAATTTAAGGTGGACTGAATATGTGAAGGTAAAACGCAATCTAGCCCTCGATGCACAGTGGGGGAAAGAAATCAGACAATAAGTGTACATTAGCTTTCACCAACTTCCACATTTTCCTCGCCTCTGTGATATCAGTGAGGTATTTCATAAATGCAAGAAATATTATACAAGATTTTTAATTCTTCCTTGATTCCTGTAACAGTGTTATTTGGTAAAAGTTGCACTACACCTCTGAAACAAAAGCAGATTAAAATATTTAAATAGCTTTGGTGACAAACACTGATTAGGCAGTACCTACATTAACCCATCTACACACACTCCTATCTAAAAGTGGAGCCGTGTCATTTGAGAATGCATACTACACTTCTCATTAACAAGCAAACGTTTAATTTCTAAAAGCTTTAAGAAGCCCTGATACCCATTATTTTTCTGACTAATTAACTTATTTAAAGTCTCGAAAATACAGGTACCTTTAGGCTCCCATTCACACATTTTCTTTAGAACTTTGTTCCAATTCACAAATGGAAAGTCATAGTAGCATAAATTTTAATCTTCAGGTTCAATTAGGTCTCTGAGACGAATTGAAGCAAATGATCAAACGGTTATTTCAGAAGATACAAATGATTTTTTGCATAGCTCTATCTTTGCGACGCTTTTAATGCATGAAGCTCCATGTAGTACGCAGTTTTTTACTCTTGATGCATTAGCATCACAAGTGCATGGTAATTTATCATTTCTCACTGTAATGTACTTGCTGGCACTGTGTGCAGGACAGTAGGGGATGAGGTAAAAGTGGCTCAAACCGTAAATCAATTAGAAAACAAAAGCTTGTGCTCAGCGCGCAATTTTAGGCAAATTATATATTACAAAAGACTGCCAATTGGGTGTGAGGTCCCAGGTGGCTGCTCTCCCTCAGCCCCTCCGGTTAACCCTTCCGATGGATTAACCCTTCCGATGGGCTTTCTCCGGAACACGACGGAAGTTAACAATTCCAGCGGCTCCTGTCCCTCCCTTCACTTCAATTCGTTTGTTTGTTTGTTCTTTTTACAGCACTCTACGTTCCCATATGATTTTCACTCACATCGATGGCACGGCCATTGTATAACAAACCCCTTCGAATTTAATCGTAGCAACACATTGTCCCGTTGCTTCTTCTCACAAAAACATCCAGCACAAACCCAGGACTGAGACCCAAACGGAGCCGTTTCAGAGGCCCCTTCGCTGCCGGACAGTCCAGACCCGAGTCCAGAAACGAACGCAGTAACTCAGCCTTCAGCTGGAATTAATTATTGCAAACAAAAACCTCCCTGTAGCTTCCACTTATGACAATCTAATTTCAACTCTTATCGCTAGTGCTATTAATATATTTTGCAGCAGCTTGACAAATTAAGCGGGGAAAGACAGCACCAACACTGCGAGTATCAGCCCCTCGGTTTCCCTTCACAGCACGACCGCGTTTCCCTCCGTCGGGTCTCACCGCGCGCCTCGAGTTGCAGGCGGCATTTCGCGCCGGGCCCCCGGAGCCCCGCGGGTGCGGCTGCCCGCGGCCCGTGCCCGCGCCCGGGCGCTCANNNNGGCTCCGGCAGCGCGGCCCCGCACAGCGCCTGCAGCGGCCCCGGGACGGTGCGGTCCGACCTGCCCCTCCCAGCGGAAAGACCCCGGGAACGCAAGCACCCCTGCCTGTCCCCCTCTGTTCTCTCCTGCTTTCCTCCTGCCCCGGAAACAACAGCATTTAGCGGAACGTGCTGTTTTTCCAAGGGTAAGAATGACTATGGGTCGTAATGCAGTCGGAGTGAAAAGGCACCGCAGACACTGCGGGGGCTCAACAGCCAAAAAGCGACTGCTACAGCCCGTGTGTCCAGTTCCAGCCCACACCCCGTGCCGGGAGCACCAGCCTACAGCCTCAACCCAAACTTGGAGCAAATAGCCATAGGATGCAAGATCTGTATAAGTTGTCATTGTTCTCTCCGTAGGAAACGTCTATTAGATCAGTGGATTGCAGGGAGATCAATTGCTCATTTCACACCCTGTAGCAGCCAACCTGAACACCCAACCCGTGGGGCAAAGATCCTGGATGCCGCCAAATGCTGTCACCCTCCCCGCTTGTAAATCTGTGAAACTTCGGGAGTGCCCCTATGTGGGCACCATCCAGATGCAATTCACATAAAACCACTAGTAAATTACAATAAAGGACAAAGTATATGATCTTAAAAGACACAGGGCAGAATAAAATCCCAGCACATGTAATTACCATATTTATAACATTCCATGGTACAATATTCTAGTAGCTTTTTTAAAGTTAAGATACGTCAGCATATTTGATCATGTTAGATTTCTGATTTGGTCTATTTTATTATGTAACTTAAAAACCCTGTAGATTACAAGAATGTGAAGACACACAAAAAAGAATAATATTCTGATTAAGAATTTGATTTAGTATGCAGCTTCTCTTTATAGTCCCTTGGTAAAAATGAAATCTCCCTAACAAACACTTAATAAAACCTGTCAATATATCTAGAAAGAAAAATGACACAAATGCATTAAGTATTAAATACCCTTGAAAAAAGTCACATATTCCATGAATTTTTGATGTACTATCTTGACATTAATGTAAAACCTTGATATTTATAATTGACAGATATTTAATAAAGTATAGAAGATGACTGCTGCATAGCATGCAAATTGCTCAGACTGCTCAAAAAAGATACAGACATATTTAAACTAAACAAACACTTAATACATTAAAAAAAAAAATCAGATCTAGCTTTTACAGGTTCACACAGCTAGGTCTCTACAGATTAGCTTTCAAATGTGACATTATCCACTACATGAACCCTAATTTTAACTTACCAAGTCTGTATGAAGTAGTTTCAGAAAGTTGGGAGGGGAAGCTTTAAATAAAAAATGGGAACATGAAAATGTGAATATATTCATTTAGATGCAGGCCCTGACATTCTACTGAAAGAGTTATTATAAAGAACAAATACCATTTATTTCGTTACCCTTTCTGTGAAAATATTGTCAGAGCTGGCAATCAGGGTGATGACCACTGCAAAAACAAATAGTGGCACGCTGAATTTCATTTTCCTCCTGATGCTGCTATTCCTAAAAAAAAATTGAATAAAAAAATGGTTTTTCCCCTTCAGTGTTCCAAGCCTTCTTTGAGACATTTGGAGGATATCTCAAAATAACCAGAAATATTAAAAAGTAACAGTGATTGCTGCCAGATTGTCTGCAGCCACTGTGGAAAGAGACAGACTGTTATTCTAGTCACCTAAAACACTATCAGACTAGAAGCCAGTTACTCAGTATGGCAATCAGAGGAAGGGGGGTGGGGAGAAGAAAAAAAAAAAAAAGAAAAAAAAAGGACATTCCAAACATTTTTTCTCTTTCTGTGAAACAGTAATATCCAGGGGTTCACATCTCACATTCAATACCTCACATACAAGCAACACTCCTGATGTGCCATAGGGGCCTCTGCAATATTAATTACTCCAGCACATTTTTAGATGGACATCACAAGGTAATGATTCTTAAGTTCCAGAAAGTAGATGCTAAAGGACTCCCACTTTGAGGGCCTGCTTCATTTGAGTGGCATGAAGGTTGCAGGGTAGAATAGGTGGGTGCTCAGCTAAGAAGTCATCACAACCTCCACTCTACTTCCCAGCCTAGGGGCATTCACCTCCAGTCAGAGTGGCCAGACTTGGGAAGACAGTAACCCTTTTCCCTATTCAATCACAAAATGCTAAAGCTCATTTATCAAAGCTCCTAATCTTAATGGGGAATTTCCATTAAAATAGGCTTAACATTTGCTTGTTTACCAAGTGATGCAAAGAACAAGTCCAATTACTGTAACATGCAATACAATGTCTGAGTAGAAGGAAAAATTAAAGTTTACTTAGTGTTAAATTTGTGTTCACATCTACATTACTAGATGCCTTGAAAAGAGCTGATGTATTTTTATGTGAAGTCATATTGCCTAGTGTATACTTTTCTGCTATTAACCCTTGTATAATCCAAGTGAGAAAAAAATATTTTAATCACTAGATGTGATCAAAGTTAGGGTCTTTTTAAAAAGACACCACCTCTAAGCTGAGATAAACTGATCATTGGACCCATCTACTACTCCACTGTAATACATAGCCAAAAAAATGTTCTTAATGAAATCCTTGTTTTTGTTAATTTCCTGAGTTTGTAGACAAAGAGATGCTTGGACTTCTGTGACAGCTATTTCAAGTACTCACAAGTCCAAGGCAAAGTTGTGGGAAATCACTGCATTGATACCACTAAATCAGATTTCAATAATCTCAGAAACCTCCTGTATGTCCATTTAAGTGGAGACAGCTCCACTTTTACCCCAGGAAATGATCGTAGCTAGCATTAAGAGTATACTGAGGCCACCACTGCATTCCCTTCACAGCCTCCAAAACACTGAGGGTGCTTGAAACAGTTAAAGCCAAAACCACTTTAAGCTTCCACCTTGTTAACTTTCATTCCTTTGAACATAAACCCCAAGGGTTAGTTGCTTTTGACCAAACAATTTTTTCCTCCTCTTCTTTGCAGATTCTTCCCTCTTTCCACTGCACTCATTAACATGGGGAGATTTCGTTATGAGCCTTCGTGAATGCTATTTGATGGTTTCAGGCCAATGTGTAGGTGTACAAAAACACAAACACACACACATTCAGGGCCAGAAGCAGGAAGATCTGTCAGCATTTGCTGGTTACTGTCCCTTTCCCAGCTCTGGAAATCCTTTGAAGCAGCAGCCTTGAAGAGAAACTCCTCTCTGTGGAGCTGCTGAGGCTTTAACTGCCCTAAAGCTAAGTAAAATAAAGAATTCAGAATGGAGGATCTTAGTGATCTACAGGGAAACAAGAATTCACTTTTTCCATTGGACATATGCTGCCTAACCTAATGAGGGAAGCCAGTTCACTGTATAGGACAGAAGACAAAGCCAAAGATTATTTTACTTTGTAACAACAGTTTATAACTACAGAGAGCCATACTATGGAATTTTCAAACAGCCCAATTCATGAAGTGCTAGGAAAAACGTTCACAAACTTGTGCTGTTATATGGCTTTCCTAACAGAAAAAAAGATAATTCTACTTTGGAAAACCCAATAGAATGAATCTTAATATAAAAAAAAAAAAGGTACCAAAGGATTGAAACTTATTACATCTAAATAATATTCTTGCTTAATTCTTTCTGTCAGCAATTTTTATTTATTTTCTGTCAATATACATAATAAAGCACTGTTCCAGACTATTAGAGGATTCATGCAGCAGAAGCAAAGTGGAATGACTCCTTCTGGTGCAATGGAATTTAACTGCACAGTCCCTTCTTCTGTACCTTCTACCTACAAAAATTGTTCTTTATTAATGAGACAGCAGTGGCACAACAGAAAACTCAAACTATTAACTATTAACTCAAGGGTCTGAAGGACTGACAACCCACTTCACATGCAACATGGACATTACTGATTGGTGGACAGAGTACACAGAAACAACTCTGAACTGACTGCAACAGAGTACCCTGCCTCCAATCCTGTGCCATCTTTTTTTAAATAGAGGCAAGACAGCCATGAACTCCTGAACATCCACTTCTTGATTACTCCATTTCAGAATACTACTTATTCTGTATGTGTATATGCATACAAACACAATTCTGAAATACTAATTCTTCCCAAAACAGAAGACACTCAGATACAGCATTTAAGTAAGTTACCAAGTTTTCTATACCTTTTTTTGGTCCTTTCACAAAATCACTTAGAGCTGAGTGAAGCCCCATTAAGGGCTGAAGTGGGAGAAGCTGGGCTGAGATTAGATGTGTTTTGCAGTGAGACAGCCCCCCCGAGTCCCTGCTGAAGCAGTTCACATAACAGACGAACACACGAGCTCCATTATCTCCCGTGGTAAATCTCCTTGCAAAATATGAGTTTATTGTTCATGTTGAGCCTTAGATTTATAGGTTCATTCTGCAGTGTTTCATTCACACAGGTACAGTGAGATGGCTACAAAACCCAGCTTTGTTGCAAGGGTCTATGTTTGCATACCATGACACATCATTTACTCTATAGGCTCTTCCTGAGGAATAAAGTTTACCTAGAGCATTTTTCATTTCAGGAAACTTTTTACCTTGTTAATTTCAGGAGCTGGATTTTGATGATCCTTGTGGGTCCCTTCCAGCTCTGCATACTCTATGATTCTGTTTAGTGCAACACACAGGCACAATGTTCATGCACAAATTCATCCCACAACTCTACTATTGGTGAACACTATTGGGTGAATCACAAGCCACAAATAAAATGCCGTGATGGCAACCCTGAAGTGAACTGCTTTGAAAGGACTGAAATGGCATTTCTGATTCACAACTACTCCTCAATCAAAGAGTTTGCTAACAAGCTTTAATATTACACAGTATGGCCAGTTTTGTTACCTGTGAATCAACTACTCAAGTTTCCCAATAAATCCTACCAGGAGCCACTTAGGTGGAAGCTTGGATCACAATCACCTCATAACCGAGCTTCCACAGGCCATGGTATGTCCTGGAACTAGAGGTACTGGGGCTACAGTGGCACACACATCCAAAACTAAAAACGTACCATTTTCTCTTCAACCCACATTCAAACAATAGTACAAGAAAATAAACTTTGGTTTACTTAGCAACATATCAATGTCCTACTGTGTGGAGTATTAGAATTGGGTCTGACTGAAGAGGATAATCCACTTTGTAATTTAGTTAAATTACTAATTTTAACAAAGATAAGTACCCTGTATAATTTTGCAGTGCTTAAAGAATACATCCTTTGAGTATTCCGCTCTAAGAAACATCAGCTTGTTATAATATTTTAAATTTATGGAACATTTGTAACTGCTGTTATATCAGGAAAAATATTAAATCTGCACAATAAGTACAAACTCTATATGAGAAAGTATACTTGTAAGTGCATCGTGATCTCCTGATGTCTGCTGAAGTACTCACTTCCACAAAAGACACAGACAACATCCCTAGGGATAGATTCAAATGTCCCACAAAGTGCAACTCCGTTAAAAAAAAAAAGGCAACTAACAGAAAACCAAACAAAAAACTGTCTCTACTCTATTGGCTGTAAAAAGAGATGCTTATCTGCATTCTCAACCAGGAGAGTGGTTGAGAACCTCATCTTCAAAAAAAATGCCTTAAAAGCCCATACTACTAACAAGAGAATGTATTATTCCTCCCAAATGTGGTTTAAACTATGCAGAAACAAATTTTGTTTTGCGCTGGCACATACACTTTGAAGTACATCTCTGCTTCTCTAGAGGAAAGCAGGCATTTAGGCCACTACAGCAGAATCCATTCAGAATATAAAATAAATTAAAACCTGCTGATTAGGAGATCTTAACAATGTCTGTACGATGAAAGATAACATCTATATCCAAAATGAAAGATACGTTTTATCCTGCCTGTCCTCCAACTTTGAATCATTTTGACTGTAAGAAATAGCAGACACCAAGCAGGACATGCCTGTATTTCGATCTAGGCCAGGATGGTCCAACTGGTGCCCATCGTCTGAATCTGGACCACAGGATGCCTCCATATGGCCTGCCACCTTTTCCTTGGAGGAGATAGGGAACAGCTGTTTGAGGAGCAAATGCTGCCTGAACAGCCAAACACCTCCTCCTGTGTCCGGCTGGCTCAAAGCCCAGAGCTGTCGCCGTGTTCCTGTGGAAGGCAAGGAAGGAACGGGGGAAGAAGGCAGCAGAACCTCCCACCCACACAAGGACTTGAGCTCTTCATCTGCCTGACTCGGACAGACACAACCCAGCAAAGCCTGGAGCTGCTTCTGCCATGGAGAGGGGCAGCTGCAGGAATGGCCCAACGAAGCCCCAGGATCTGCTGTTACACTCATCATAGCCGGGGGTGGGATATACCAGAAGTGACACAAAAATCAGGAATTTGGCACATGTTTGCAAAGTCTAAACCACCTTACAGTAGATACACTAAGTGGTACAGTACAAGCATACTGTCAATCTTCAATCTGCTGCCAGCAAAACAGATTAATACAATATTTTGGCCTTCACAGAGAAGAAAATCACAGTAAAGCATAAATATATTTCATTCTTAACTGCCTATTTATTTATTATTGACCAGGAGGAACAACTTGGGCATTGAAATTCAGACAAAGCAAATAGCAACACTATTTTAACCTTTCCAACTGCCCACTCAATGCAATTTCAAATCTCTCCTTAAGGTGCCATGCATAGTACACAAGCAAACAAAAGGGAAAGATTTTACAGGCTTTACAACTGTGCCATCTTTCTTCCAGCCATTTTTCACAGTGTTGTTGACATAATTTCTGAAAAAAAGATATTTGACTGGTATGCCAATGAGTATAAATCAAGCAGGGAGGAAAACTGAGAATCCTAAAGACCTACCTGGTACAGAAACAAAACTGAATTCTGTTTCAAATACATCTGCTTTTGTCTGCATATTGGTTGAACTCTTTGGAAGCATTAAAACATTCTTTATTACACAAACTTAAAAATAATAAACATCTCCTGATTACTTCAATAGGGTGTTTTAAAAGACAGTATACTTGTCTGCAGTCAACTCAAATATAATTTAGCACACAAAAGTTAAATGGTGGAGTCTTCAAGCCAAGTACAGAGAGACACCAGATGTTGTACTTCACACTGACCTGGAAAATCATATGCTCATTGGAATAGGAGAGATTAAAAACAACACAGGAAAATAATGTAAGAGCAGCATAAGTCACATAGAAAGCATTATAAGAACTCCAAAAATTGGTGTAAAAAATTATGCTAGAGATGTGAAATCTCACCTAATATAGCCAATATTGAAGAGTCACACACTATGCCAGATTTTAAAGATGCTATAACATTATTTTGAAATCTAGAGCTTGATGTTTTAAACATCCTAACTTAAATGATATTCCAGTACCCAACAAACTAATGACTGGATTTTAGAATTTCATTCACACTAAATCAATTAGTGAAATTTTATATGAGTAATATATGAAATTTAGTATCTGATCAAAAGGGATTACAGCCTTCAGGAAATTAAGTTCTCTGTCCAGTCATGCACACAAACAGATCAAAACATTTTTGGATACATTACTGCAAAGCTTGTATTCACAATGGGACTAGAACAACACTTTCACAAACAGTGTCCAGATGTCAGTACACCCTAGTCAGAAAACTGTTTGACAGTGTTCCTGTGAAATGCTGGAAGCAAACCAGACTACAGATAATACCTAAAAATTATTAACAACTTCTACCAAAGAGATTCCATTAAAAAAAATATTTAAAAGAGTGTGACTCATAGGGCAGCTTCTGCCTTCTTGAGTAAGAGTAGCTTGACAAAAGAAAAAGAAAGCACTAGCAAGTATTTGCTCATTAACTTTGCAAAGAAACCTAAAACTCAGTTGAAGAAAAGTTTACTTGCTAAAATGTTACTTAAATAGGTGACTTTAGAGTTAGAATTTCAGAATTAAAGTGATCTCTCTTGTACTGGGCAGCCCAGCGCTGGATGCAGTACTCTGGGCGTGGCCTCACCAGCGCTGAGTAGAGAAGGATCACCTCTCTCAACATGCTGCCAACGATCCTAACGGAGCCTGGATGCCATTGGCCTTTTTGCTGCAAGGACACATTGCTGGCTCATGCTCAGCTTGTCCCCCAGCATAATAATGGGATTATTTCACTCCCAGTGCAGGACTTTGCACTTCTTGCTAAACATCAGTTAGCAGCCCATTTCTCCAGCCTGTCAAAGTCCCCCTGGATGGCACCTTACCAGAAACTGAAGTGTGGCTGACAGGCTTCTAGTTCCCTGGGTTATTTTTCTATCCTGAGGATAGGAGTGACATTTGCTTTCTTCCAGTCCTCAGGAATCATCATGATCACTCAAAGATCACTGAGAGTCATTAAGTTTTCATTAGAAAGGACCTTTAAGGGTCACCTAGTCCAACTCCTCATGCGATGAACATGAACATCTTCAACTAGATCATGGTTGCTCAGAGCCCCATCCAACCTGGCCTGGAATGTTTCCAGGAATAGGGCATCTACAGCCTCTCTGGGCAACCTGTACCAGCGTTTCACCACCCTTAGCGTAAAAAATGCCTTCCTTAGTTCTAGTCTACATCAACCCTCTCTTAGTTTAAACCATTACTCCTGGTCCTCCTGCAACAAACCCTGCTAAAAAGTTGGTCCCCATCTTTCTCACCCCCTTTTAACTACAGAAAGGCTTCTTTAAGGCCTCCCTGGAGCCTTCTCTTCTCCAGGATGAACAAGGCCAGCTCTCTCAACATTTCCTCACAGGAGAAGTGCTTCAGCCCTCTGATTACTTCTGTGGCCATCCTCTGGAATGTCTCCATGTCCTTCCTGCGCTGGGGACCCCAGGGCTGGGTGCAATACTCCAGGTGGGGTCTCACCAGAGCAGAGGGATTGAATCGCCTCTCTCAGCCTGCTGGCCACACTGCTTTTGATGCAGTCCAGGGTAAAACCGGCTTTCTCAGTTGCAGGCACACACTGTTGATTCATTCACCAGCACTCCCAAAGTCCATCTCTGCAGGGCTGTTCTCAATCCCTTCAACCCACAGCTGTATCGATAGCAAGGGTTGCCCCAACACAGGTGCAGCACCTTGCACTTTCCTCATGAGGTTCCCAAGAGCCCACTTCTCAAGCTTGTCCAGGCACCTCTCGATGGCATCCTGGTACTTGGAACTCCTGAAGGCCAGTCTTATCAGTAAAGGAAGGCACTTGGTACCCCATATTTTTACATGTTCTATGTCACAATCCCCTGCTCCATCCAGCAGCAGGCTCACATTTCCCCTGGTCTTCCTTTGGTCACCTATGTACATATGGAAACCCTTTTGGTCACCTTTGATACCCCTTGCAAGATGCAATTACTGCTGGGCTTCAGCTTTCCTAACCACATCCCTGGATGACTGGACAGTGTCTCCATACTCCTTGCAGGTTATCTGTCCCTGCTTTCACCTTCTCTATGCCTCCTTTTAATGTCTGAGTATTTGCCAGGAGTTCCTTGCTGATCCACAAAGGCCTCCTAGTACTTTCACCTGACCTGCTTTTGCGATGAACTGCTCCTGAGCATAGAGGAGGTGATCTATCAATACTAACCATGTTTTCTTTCTTGGATCCTTCTTCTCTCCAAAGCCTTATCCCATGGGACTCCTCCAAGAAGATCCATGCAGTAGCAAATACTGCTCTCCTGAAGTCCAGCATTGTGATCTTGCTGTTTGCTCCACTTCCTCCTCTCAGGATCCTGAAATCCACCACCCCATGGTCACTACAGCCAAGGCTGTCTTCAACCTTTGCATCTCCAACAAGCCCTTCCTTGTTTTTAAGTATGAGGTCCACAAATGCAAGTAGCACCTCTCCTCATTGCCCCTCCATTCCTTGGGTGAGGAAGCTCTCCACAAACTTCCTGGACTGCTTATGCCCTGCTGTGTTATTCCTTTGACAGATACTGGAGTGAAGTCCCCCATGAGGACAAGACCCTGCAAATGTGAGGCTGTTTTTAGCTATCTGTACAAGGCCTCATTCACTTCTTCCTTCCTCCTGATCAGGCAGCCTTATAGCAGAGGCCCGCTATGATGTCAACCATATTGGCTGAGGTTCAGTTTTTTGTTGGTTGTTTTTTTTTTTTTTTCTTTCCAGACAGATAACTTGCTGGTACTCCTCAGAAAAAAGTGATCCAAAGACTGTAGGCTGAAAATACTGTGTAAATCAATGTCAAAATGCCATCCTGGACAGTCCCACAAAACTGGTGTTTTTTTCCAGCACATGAGAGACAGCTACATACAAATACTACTTACTCACAGAGTGCCACTGCATGCATACAGCCATGGCAAAAGCCATGGTTAGCTAATGGGTTCTGCCTGTTTTGGACCACTTCAAAGATTATAAAGGTCAACTGAAGTTATAAAATTGTCTTTTTTTTAGGCAGGTAGTAATAGCCTTTACTACAGCTGGGGAAAAGATATAACACTGCTTCAAACCCATCATGTTCAAAATGTAAATAGTTTGGACACTTCCACCTTCTCTAAGTGCATTCCTTGTCTTCATATCTTGTTTTGATTCACCAAAACTTCTCTGTAGCTGACTACAAACAGGGATAGAGATGCACCTGAAAATTAAACACAAAGACCACTGCATATTCTTTTAAAAAAGCTTCAAACTTGGCTGCATTTTCTTTAGGAATATAATCTCACTGTGATTGTATGTAAACTATATGGCTCCCTCTTGTGTTTATTATACCACATTTCAGTGGACAAAAATTTTTTAACATTAAGCCGTAAATATTTGGGCTTTGTTCACCCTTCTGCAGGCATGCAGTGTTCATAAATGTTAAGGAAATCACAGACATACCTTCCTTTCTCTTCCCCTGAGAAGAGAGAAAACCCTGCAGCTTACAGAATTTCCCTTTGGAACAAACTATAAAAATAAAATTTAGCAAACTACAAGTCTGCAGCAATGAAAGTAGTTTTTAACCATTCCCTGTATTTTGATACCAATGCACCGTTAAAGTACATCTGCAACAACTTTTAACTATTTTTTAGTTATCAAATTACATATGTTTAGAGAGGTGCCAGTGTGGTTTATAGAGCCTGGCTAACATGCTCAAGAGTTTATTTTTGTCTGCTCAACATCCCACCTGTTTCTGCTTATCAAACCAGACTACAGTTTAGCTTACAACAGCTGTGAAATTCATAAATCTGCCCATTCTTCATGTGTAGCCAGACTAAGCACTTGGAGAAAGAGTCAGAACTGCAGCAGTCACCCGTATGGAGAAGCTAAGGAAATAAAACAGAGCAGCACTTCTCAAACCATGTTTGAAACTGCACACCTATCAGAAGCCAAATTATTTCAAAAGCAGTCTAGCAATCCTATTTGGAAAGAAAAAGAAGCATTTGAAGACAGNAAAGTAATCCCTTTTTTAGTATCTTCAAATAGCATAAAAACACAGCTTTTATTTCAAGATGCTGCTAACATTACTTGCTGCAGTAGAACAACTATCAATAAAGTAAACATAGTTCTAAGATTTTTGTATTCCAAAAAATGTATTTGTACTTAAAAAAATACTTAAAAAGGTATTTGTACTTTAAAAAATATTAGTCTGAATACTGAAAGCAATATGAAAATCCTGGTCACACAGGACAGCTTCCATTAAAACAGTTTTACTAAAGCAGTAGAAGTACTGAGTGAAATGATGGTATAGAAAAATCTAAAAAAACCTCATTTCATCAAGCTTGTAGAGTACACTGCCTGTCATAGCTAAGTGGGTTTGCTTTGTTTTTTTCATTTATATGACAAATTTCTCTTCCGCTGTTTCTTCTCTTTTCCATCTGCTCATGAATTACCCTTAGCATTAGTATTTTGTGGGTCAATTTTGTTCACAAAATGATATGAGTACATGCAAGCTGATACTAAAATTAATTTCAGCTTTTATGAATAAGGAAAAATGGCACTTTGTTTTAGGGAAGAAAGAGACTTCTATTTTTTCTCTGTGAACTTTTTTCCTCCACCATTTCATAAATTATGAGCTCTTATTTTTGAGAGCAGAAACAGAAATCAAAAATTTCAACTTTTCCATAAGTTTTCATCAAAACATTAATAATAGCTGCCCAATACATACAGTTGGCATTCCTGGAGCCAACTGAATTTATTTTACTTTCTAATGTGAATCGTAGTATTTGCTGAATAGTAGTAAAGAAACATTTGGCTGAAATTGTGGTTACACAGCAGTGCTGAAGTAATGCACCAAGCAACCAGAACCCACTTAAAATTCAACTGATATTTATTAACTCTCATTCTACAAAGGAAAGTAAATAAAGCAAATGAATCCTACCTGATCTACCTTCATGCTCATGTTCAACAATGTGAAACAACAACTATAGAACAAGATATGTAACAAGAACACAAGACAAGCAAGAAAAGCATTTGTCAGGAAGATAAAAAAAAATACCTAGTTTTCTGACCATTCTTTTATGGGTTTTTTAAATTAATGTTGCAGTCACATAACCTCTCATATAATACAACTAGTGCAGGATTAGTCAGTGAAAATGATTGAACTGGTCATAGTGATAGTTCAGCTGATTCTGATGATTCAGTTCTGAAAAGAACTGCAAGAGCAAGAATAGCAGCTAGAAGAATTGGATAATGTCCCACAATATTCTGCTAATAACTTGTTAAAAAAATAGACCTTTTTAGGGTGAAAAAAATATTCTAAGGCACAACATTTAGAAGCTCTGTTTGATCAGGCAGCATATTTTGAGAAACTAAGTGAAGGCTGGAAAGCCAAGTATAGACTGGCAGTCTAGGATAAGACACAGCAAGAAAAAAGAGTTGGCTGAACTTCGTTTCCTGAATCATGACACCTGGAAGAAAGAATTCAGATCCCTTCTGATATCAAAGCCACTGTTTCTAGCTTATTTCTTGTGCATCTGATTTGGCTTTTGCCCATAATTTTCAATTAATTCAGTTTTCAAAATGTATCCCTCTGCTCCTTATACTCCATGTACAGAATTTGTGTTTGAAACATATTCAGTTCTTGAAACACCAAACAGCTACACAGAATAATGTAACTTTTGTTGAATTAAAACAGTTGATAGAAAAGCTTTGGAACTCTGGTAACACTAAAGGAGAGTAGAATTGCCTTGTGTTTTCTGACCTCTCCCATGGCCAAACAAAATGTCACTAGATCACACATTTGGGGACATTCATACATATAGTACATAGAGCCATATATTTTTTATACAGATTGTGCCACAAAAAGCTTTGGATGTTTGGACATTGAGCACTACCTTGAGAAGAACACATCAACGTTCACTTAAAATATTATATCTAGATATCAGTCAGAATAACAGTTCTGTTAGAAACTTGGTTTAAATCACTACTTTAGAACACAATGAAAAGTTCACGCATCTCAAGCCTCTCCATACCCTAACTGTTACCAGATGGGCTTATCTTTGTATTTGAAAGCAATCAAAATAATTATGCTAAATAGAACAGAAAACAACAGTTAATCCGTGTTCATTGAAAATAAAACATATGTAATAGTTTTATTTTGTCAATTAACAATTATAATTTTACGTTGTTATGTGCAAACTACACATTTTTCAAAGAATCATAGAGGCTTAGGTTGTAGATCTCTGCAGGTCATATAGAAAAGGTTCCAACCTGGAAACTTCTAGAGACTGGCTAACGGTAGCAAGATGAAAGCAGCGACTGGATCACTTCTGATCTCCTTTTCCCAGAACAAACAAATCCAGCTCCCTTAGTCTCCCAAACAAAGGGCTGAAGCAAACCAGATCTTAACAGCCCTCCTCTGGTCCCACTCCAATTTATCAACAAGTTTCCAGTTTGTCAACATGTATTTTGCACTGGTGAGCCCAAAATTGTAGAGTATTTCAGATGAAGCCTCACCCGTTTTTAAACAAAGGGCAGTAATCACTTATCTCAACCAATTAAATACATTTTTATATAT
>WAAG01062197.1:13979-27028 GCA_013390105.1 Tichodroma muraria
CGGCAGGGACACGGCTGCCTGTGCCGCCCGCGGCGGCGGCGGCTCCCGGCGAGGCGGTGCTGCATTGCGGGCACAGCCCGCCCCGCCCGCGCCCCCTGTGCCCCCGGGGCCGCCTTCCGGAGAGCCCCGCTGACAGCCCTGCCGAGCTCCCGCCGTCAGGAGCTGGCCGCGGAGCCGGGAGCGGGGGTAACGTGCTCCTCTGTAGCTTCGCACGTCTTTCGCTGGTAATTATGAACGACAGAGACACATTTCACAACTCCTGCAATGCTGTAGTAGCACAGCCCGCTGTAGTAATGCCCTAAATATTGACATGTAAAAGCTGCAGGATTATTGCAGTAGTTTCCTGACCGAGCACTATTGTTTCATGGTAACCAGTGAAACTGCTGTTGTAAAATCTCATCTGCAGCGTTTGGTTGTAGCATTAATATATTACATATCACTGCCTACACCTGCTTTTTAATCATGATGCCTATTTTTGTTAGCTCCTAAACCACAATGCAGTCAGATATTTTGAAATTGAATATATATTTTATTACAATTATAAGTAATTAGTTCTACTAAGCAGAGCTGCTCTCGCTCTTTCAAGAGTGAACAAACCTAAGGAAGATTTCTAGCCAGGGACAGAAATCCCTGCTCCTCTGGTACGATTTTTAAGCATCACAGAACAAAACCCCAAACAAACAGCAAAACCCCACCAAACCTCTTGCAGGATAATCTACATTTGCAAACAATCTGTTTCCCCTCCCCCCCCTTAATAAAAAAATTTCTCAGCATGTAACTAAGAACAGTTCTGAAAGGATAAAATAACATAAAATCACAACTTGCTGAGAGCAGCAGTCTACATTTGGGCCTGGCATTAGGGGAAGTGGCTTTGAGGCTCTTTGCACAGAAGGCATTCACAAGGCAAGAATAAAGACCTAGGTAAAAAATGGTGGAGAATTTAATAAAGCAATTATGAAAAACAAACAAACCTGGAAAGGCTGTTGGAAAGAATCAGCCAATGTTAGCTTCAGACATTTTCCTAATGATGGAGCAATATGGTTGTTGTGTTACTACTGCAGATCACAGAACCAGTGGTTGAAGGGAAAGGTGTCACCAACAGATGTCTCGAGTCTTCAAATTGCCGAGCTAGGAAGAGTAAAACATGCTGGCACGTGGGCCTGTTCTCATGGCTTTATTTTGTGAACCTACTTTACCCCCTAGTAGTCATGTTGGAGAGGTGCACTAGTGTCCAGAATGGAGCAATGCATCAGGCCTATTTTACACAAAGTGTTGATTTACTGAAGAGTCTAAAAATCTCTCGGTTCTGTCTTTGTCTTTCTCATTACCATTGGTGGGTGCAACAGCTGGTGCAGATCCTGTGGGCACAGCTGAATGGTGAAGAATCCTCCCCTACTCCTACGTCAGGGCTGCATTTGCCCTTGCAACTGGGAATTATACATAAAAATAAGTTTTATTTTGGCTAATTTTGTGCTGAAGCAGTTTAGAATACTGCAGTAGAATTTATTTTAAATGACAGTCATACATCTGCAAAGATTTCTACATCATCTCAATAGTGCTCTGGTATCTCCATTTCAGGAATTCCCTCAGTGTAAAATTGCTTGTGTGAAGAGCAAATATACATGATTGTATTGCCACCTGCAGCCCCATTTTTAATGAATCTGAAACTGTGGCTCAATACTCAATGATATTAAGTAAGAGTATACTGTGCATATATAGGTATAATATGTGCCTTTATTCCTTTGACCTTTTATTTTCATAGTCTTCCTAGGCTAATACTCACTGATTACAAGTTTTTCCTCTCTGTTTCAAAGAGAAGTTGGAATGGAGTCCTTGATCTGGTTTGCTGTGGTTCCTATAGTTTCTTGACTGTTCCCAGCTGAGCTTGGAGCATTGTTGGACACAGCCGTTCGTACAGGGTTCTGCCTAAAGCAGTTGCTTGCTACGACACAGGACAGTCTATTCAAAACAACAATGTCACTGTTAGTCAGCTGGAAGAAACCTTAAACCAGCAACAAAACCCTGGGCAGGCATATTGGATCACAATAATACGAAGAAGCCTAAGGCTGCGTCTCTCACCTAACTGCCCTGTTTCTCCATATTCAGAGACATGGATCTCTCTTGACAGTGGCCCAGCAGATGGACTCCCTGCTGACTGCAGGTCTCTGCAAGGCCCCTTGCTGACCTGTTCACAAGTTTCATAGGAGGAGTGTTCTCACTCTCTGAAATGTTCATTTTCTGCTGTGAACTCTAGATAGTCTGTGTTAAGGAAGGGGAAGGATTTTTCTCTTATGGGGCCAGTTACCTCCAGTTCTTTTCCCTTTTTCTGCTTGGAGCCAATGTTTTCCTTCTCCTCAAAACTGTTTGAGATCTAAGTTATATATATATTTTACTTCCCACCAAGATTTTTTTTTTTGGTTGGTATTGTGATCAGAGATTTAATAGATGCCATTGGCAACATTCAAACAGGCTTACATATTCTCTCTGCACACAGGGCAAGGAATTATTGCTGGGGTTCTTTCTCTCTAAAACCATCCATAGGAGAGCTCAGCTTCTCCACGGTAGAAATTAGTCAGTGTATTTTCTGACTGTATGTTCTGTATGTTCTGTCTCTCAGGGTTCCTGAATAACAGTGAATACCAAACAAATTACAGATTCTATTGCAGCTTGCAGTTAACAGGCAGAAAGGATCCTGAGGTACTTTGGAAGACAGAGCCGTAGTCTGGCATACTTTTTCATGTTATGGCTTGTATGGTTTTTCTAAGAATGCAAGAACTGAAAAATACTATTAACATCAGTGAAGTGGATGTAGTGGATTTAGTGAATGCTGATACAGAAGATGCAATTTGAAGCAGAAGTGAAGGATTGAGTTAACTTATCCTAATTTAGATACCCACAGCTGAACAAGCCTTGAGTGTACCTGACTATACAGATTCTAGGGTGACTAGCTCATATGTAAATGTCTGTGCTTTGGAATGTTTGATATTATCTAAGATGAATGTTAGTCACAAAAGTCAGTCTTTCATATTCTTCTCACTTCTCTGCCATACATCACAGTCTTCTTAACACTTTATCCTTTGGCTGTTCTGAGGTACAGGAAACTGACAGCTCCTAAGAAAACAGCCTCTTGAATGGATCTGGCCTGTGCTGGCTCTCAGCCCAGTGTGGAGTCCCAGCGAGAGTCAGAATTGCCACAACACTAAAGGAAGGGATAAACAAGTAGAATGTGAATAGTAAAATGGTAAAAAAAGAGGACAGCATGTCAGCAAGGATGAAATGGCATGAATGTTACGACCATGCTAATAGTAGAAAGCAGTAGAAAAGAAAAAGATATCTGTGCTGAGGCTAGAGGTCTGAAAATATCCGGAGGATGTTTGTGAGCCAGAGGAGGAGACTGGTCAATACAGGTTTGGGTTTTTTTTGGTTGGTTGGGTTACATGTACACAGAGGCCTCTGCAGCATTTTTGGAGAGAATTTCAATTGCTTCATATTATGACATAGAGCAAATCATACTGTCATTGAGGGAACATTGGAATCCTTCCCTTTTTGCATGATTCCTGTCCTACTTTCATTGTATGCAAATTTGCCAGAAGTGAAACCAAGATTGAGGTGCCAGGTGAGGTCTAAATGTTATGATAGAGAAGGTTTTGAGAAGTTCCAGTGAATTGAATAATACTAGAGATGCATGGTCCAATCACACTCCTGAATTCCAGGCAGTTCTGTGAGGCTGTGTGCTGCACAAATCATACAGCTGTGATGTACAGGAACAGGTCTAAACCAGCTTGCAGCAGTTTTGCCGTTTAAAAATGCTGAATATTGGCTGTCACTGTTCTCCCAGAATGCAAACTCTTCAGACATGAAACTAAGTGAAATTTAGCTTGGAGCTTCATTCTTTTATTAGAGACCTAAGACTAAAAAGACTATGAAAAATCTTTCCACTCATGACTGTGATGAATTCCTCTGATCTACATATTAATAAAGAATGCCATGAATTAGCAAAACTCCTTTTTTCTACTGCACTGTTGTAGCAGAACAGAGGATGTGAGTGTAGTAAGGAGTAAATGCTAATTTTTCCATGCTCAATTAGAGTTAAAAATTGTTTTTCAAAAATTCTGAGCATCTAGAGCTCCAGCTGATTTTAGACGTGAAAAATTCGGGATAGAAAGTAATATCTCCAATCACAGCCAAGGACAAGTTAGTTTGGCTGGTTATGCTGATTGCCTGCCCGAGAAAGGCATAGCACAAATTATTTCCTGTGACGTTCATAGCTTATTAAAGATTTATCTATGTTTTGCAGTCTTAACTCAAATCACCATGCAAAAACACTATAAATGGGAGCAGCAAATGTTTGAAATCAAGCTCGGTCTTTCTGAACTTGGGATTCAGAAAATCAATGATCTGTAAAGAAAAAATAGATCATTTTATATGTGAACCCTAAAACAGCTGCAAAATGTTAACCTTCTGAATGAACCATTCTGTGGTCATTTTACACATAAATAAATTATTAGAAAATTTGCAAGCAATGCACAAGTTGTCTAGTTCTATTACCTGAATGTATCTTGGATGGGCAACTGCTAATGCATCAAGCGTGTGCAATGCTTTTAAGGGAAGACCAAAAAAATCATCCTGAAGATTGCTCACTCTGGGTAATCCAAGACATTTTTTTCTTTAAATGACAAACAAAATAAGGCAAAGGCAATAGACCAGCAAGTCAGGCTTCCTGTTGCTGAGACAGAAAAGAGTTTGCAAGAGAATGCCATGTGGCACATGCTTCAGCACAGCATAAGCCTGCCCATAAACCCTGTTTTAAAAGCATCAGTGCTTAGCCGGTGCTATTCTGGTTCTCAGAGACTGAAAAAAAGTGTATGTCCCCAGCTGACCCCTGATTCTTACACATACATGTGGCCTTCCACACACTGGACATTTCCTGAGGGATTTCAGAACAAGTTCATAAAGTCATCAATGGCCTGGATTGGAAGGCACCTTAAAGATCATCTAGTTCCAACCCTCTTGCCATAGGCAGGAACATCTTCTGCTAGACCGGGTTGCTCAGCCCTTCATCTAACTGGTCTTGAGTGCTTCCAGGGATGGAACATCTACAGCTTCTCTGGACAACCTGTCCCAATACCTCACCACCCCCATAGTAAAGAATTTATTCCTAGTATCTGATCTAAACCTACTGTCTTTCAGTTTGAAGTCATTCCCCCTTGTTCTGTCACTATATGCCCTTGCAAACAGCCTCTGTCTATCTTTCTGTATTCTCCCTTCAAGTACCATAAGCCACAACTGGGTCACCCACAATTAGGTCTTTGTGCTGGATTTTCAGAAATTGCCCTGTTGGGTTGAGAGGAAACTGATGCTTTTGCCTGTAGGGCTATAACAGTGCTGGTTTCTAAATGAGTGAAATCTCATCTTGTTTCCATGCTCGTCTTTCCTTTTCCCCTTTCCCCGTGTGCACAAGTGTGCAGACACCCACGCACACAGACAGGACACGGTGTGAGGAGATGTGGAATGTGCCTCTTCTTCCAGGACACATTATGGGAGCTGTGAGGCGGGCAGCGGAGTACATGCTGTATCTTGGTGTGGGCACACCAGGTGAGGTCTTTGAAAGCTGCATCCCATCTTGGGATCCCTGGTGTAAGAGACTGCCTTGCACTATCCTCTATGGCTTACAGCCCTCCTTTATCTCAAGCAGACTGAAGCATATGTGAGCCTAATTTTTGCCAAAGCTAACCCTTCTTTTCTGTATGAATGCAGCAAGTTGCAAATCCAGGCAGGATGCTCTGCCCTAGGTGTGAGAAGATCCTGTGGTTTCCCAATTCTCTGCTACTGTGCCTCAGCTGAGCACTGTGTACATGAAATCTCCACTGGTTGGATGGTAAAACTGGAAGCACAGAGAAACGATAAGGAACAATGCAAGCGGATTCAAAAGGGATTTGGATCATTTAGTTGATGAGCCAGCAGATGGCAAATGCTGCTTGGTTTAGAAAATGAAAAGTAATTAGTCTGGGAACAAAGAGCAAATGCAGGGAATGGGTGTTACATTCAACACACTGATCAGAGAAAGAAAGGGGTTACTGTGGAAGAAAAGCACATAGGAAACGTCACTTCAGTGCACAGCTGCAATAAAAAAGGCAAACAAGACACTAGACCGATGGAACAGTGAGCTATAATGCACCACCAAAGAGGCAATACAGTCCTCTGGAAGATGGTTATTAGGCCCCAGACTACCGCATGGAGCATGGGTCACTGTCTCAGGAAGGTTATGTTTGGAGAAAGGTGCATTATAAAGCAACTAAACTCTTAATGGTTTCAATTATTTCAGTTCTGAGGCAAAGTTAAGAGGCTCATTCTGAGGGGTCAAAGAGACCTTACTTAAAGAGACCTTTAAAATTACAGTAATGACCAGTACAGATACCAGAAAATACTTGTAGTAATGCAAGATTATAAAAATTAAGGAAGTGGTACTGAGCAGAGAGCAGAAACTTCACAAACTGCTGCACAAGAAAAGGACAGTTACCTTCTGACTCCATTGAGTTGGCTATGGTGAAATACAGCTTCAGGAACACATAACTCAGTCAAGTGAATGATGCACAATTACAGTACAGGAGGTGTCCTGTGGAACAAGCAGGAGGACAAATAAAGACACAGATAAAAGTAGGAAAATCATTTAAGAGAAGAATCCCTCCCCAGGGTTTTAGGGTTTGTTTTTATTTGGATTCTGTTTGTGCAGATTCCTAAGCTGTCCCTATCTGCTTGCTAATAGAATGAACCACCTTTGCACACAAGCCATACTGAATGTGGGTTCCCCCAAACGACATTCAAAGAGGAGAAAAGGGTAGGGGGAAGGTAAGTGTTGCCCTGTCTTCTTTCAGGTCTAGTTAAGATAGAGATTGTTGGGATGCTGCTTGCAAAAAGTTGGGAGAGCAACAGGTTGAATTTGAGGTCAACGGGTAGTTTACCAGGCTAGGGAAGGAGGGAAAAACTGGAAGCAGTTATACCTGCAAAAGGAGATGTAAGCACTAGAACTGCAATGAAATAGGTTTCAGGTGCCTATGCCTGTCTAGGAAACTATGCCTAGAAAAATAGTGCATGGTTGGTCAGGCATTAGAGAGGCACTCGAAATAAATTTACCTAGATGTGCTGTGGTACAAATACAGAACTGCTGCCACTGCAGCAGAAGTTGAATAGAGCCTGTAAATCCTGCTTAGCCCTGAGGTCCTGAAGCTGGTAGATATGGTTTAGAGCATAAAGATTAACTGTATGGACTTTGACAGGAAGTCTGGGCTCCTTCCATTTAGCACCATGGCCAGAGAAGACAGTATTCGGGGTATATTGTCAGGAAATTGGAGGTTCATCTGCACAAGCCTCCCAACAGAGAGCTTGCTACTGGATTAAGCTTAGGTCCTGATCAGGTTTTGCCTCTTCTGTAAGAGGGAATGCAAGACAGTGAAAAGGAGCTGACAAGACTGAGCTTGTACTGGGGTGAGGTGAGGGAGGTAGCGAATGCTGTCACTCCATGTCTACAAGGCTGCATCTCCACAGCTGTAGCCACACTATGATAAAGGAAATTGAGATAAAAACACCTTGTACTGATTAACTGCAGGTGGTGCCATGGCTGTATCACTAGTGAAAAAAGGAGGGTTTGAATTTGCTGACATTATTGCAGTTACACAGAGCTATCCAGTGCCTCTAAAGCTTATGTGGAAGTGCGAAAATAGAAATTGTGTAGTTCGTGCAGACTGATGTTCTGGCCTAAAGAGAACAGCATCAACTTCTTGCAAAGAAGACAGAAGGACCTCTAAGAAAGATGTGGAATAATCTACCCTTATAGAAACCTAATTTTAATTCTCCCATAGTCAGGTACTGGCTTAAATTCTGAAAGCCTGTCTTTTTACTTTTCCCAAAGTTTAGCATAATTGTTCTGACTGGATATTCCTGTGATCCATACAGTCATCCAATCCTTCTTTGAATCCTGCACAGTTCTTGACCTTAGTTCTTCCTGTGGTGATATCTTCCATTGTCCAATTACACATTATGTGAAAGAGAATTTCATTTGATCAGCTTTGAATGCATGAGGTCTTCATTTCATTGAATGTTTCTTTATTCTTGTGTTATGCAGCAAGTTAGAGAAAAATGTCAGGTATTTCTTCTCTAGAGTATTTGGTATTTTATCTTACTGTGTGCCTTCCTATCTGTCTCTTTTCTGAGATAAACAAATCTCATTCTTTTCAATCTCTTCTGGTGATAGTGTCTGCCTCTACCTTTACACCCTCTGACCCCTAATTCACTCATTCTCATTCTCACTCTCTGACCTCCATTTGTCTCTGCAGGACCTTCTAGAGTTTGGGGAGGGGCATGGATAGTATGCCAGAAGATAATTCAGTGCTGACTGAGTAGCTGAATATCTTGTTAGCTGTGTGGGTTGCAGCTGTACCCTGGTCAGATGTCTTGGTTGAACCATCTGTACTGTTTTTTTAGGCAGTTGGTGCTGAGCTCAGCACCTCACACCTTAATTACCGTAACCAGCTCCTCTCTGGCATCTCTAACATTCATGCTGTCTCATTTCATTTGGCAGATATCTTGCCACCCAGGAAGACTGTATTATCTGGTAGCCTGACCTTATCTCCCCTTTCTAAACTCTTTTTTCTCCTACTTCAAGAAGAAAGGTTTTACCCTTAATTGAAAAAGCCTTTTCAGTACTTCCTTTTGTTGTCTGGTTTTATGCCATCCTTAAGCTATTTATGACTTTCTTATCATGTATTAGTAGATTTGACATGCATTGCCCACACTGTCCATGCTGTCTCCACAGTAAGAACTTTTCCATGCCAATCTACAAGATTTCCTATTATTACCCCTTTCAGAGGTAATTCAGAACATCCTCAAAGTCTAGTTTTCTGGTAATAGGTCCAAGATATGCAGTGAAGGGTAGTAAGGCAGGGTTATCTGGAATTCCACTCTATGCCTGTAAGCTGTACCTAGATCTGAAAGCACAAGGAGCACAATGAAGGTGGAGCTCCCTTGATATTTGCAGGAGGTGTATCCCTTCCAACCCACTCAGCCCAGGTTGGTACATGGAGTTGTAGCTCAATCAAAGCCAATTTGTGCCTTCAATGTCAGAAGAACCACAACCACTTCACCTTGTATGTGTTTGACTGTATGTGTGAAATGCTCTGGTATTAAGGCACTCATCATCTGGCTGTGCTTTCTTGCTTGTGGGAATTGCTCCTTGGAAAGTCACAGATGATTCACGCAGTATTAGACAGTGAGCTCCAGGGCTGTCAGGGGAGCCAGGCACTAAAATGCATCTCAGTTAAATAGATTATCTTCCTGTCCTGTTATGACTGTGCAGAAAGCTTTCTTAGAGTTCTGGAGTAGAAGGTGCCTCTCCCATGCAGCTCTTGTAGGCCATGTGTTTTTTTTTATGGGGGCCCCGTTTGCATAGGTCTGTCTTCTACAACTAAAACTCCAGACATTCTGGAAGCAGAAAAAGGAATTGACTTTTAAGTGTTTCTTATTTTTTGAGCCTACTTCATACTACAACACTGTTTTGCTGCATTGGCTGGATAAATCAAGGTGTCTTTTATATAAATACGTAATTTTGGAAATGAATAAGTTCTCACAGGTAGGAAGTTGTGAGTGAATTGGAAGGTGACTGAATGATGTTCAGGAATAATCTGACAAATATTATGTGGGAAAATACTGCTGAGGGGATTCAGTGGTGAGGTTGGGATATTTAGTGCTGAAATCCACAAAGCTTTTTTTTCTGTGATCTTGTTCAAAAAGGAGCTGTGGTGGAACTAAGATCTGTCCAGGTTATTTTAGAGAGGGCAACTAGGATGGTGGACAATTTGTAATACTACTTAAAATTAGGAAGATACCTGTTAGTGCAATCTTTTTCTTACTTTAATAATACTTTAATAAATGCAATGTAATCCAAATGTCATCTTCATTGAGTCAGGTGTGCTTGACCCACATGTTCTAAATTGGCACTGGTAAGGCAAATGAAAAGGTGAGTAGAACTGCTGAACTGAAGAAGCAAACTCAGTTGTGTCACTTCTATTTCTTTAGTGTAAATTTTTCAGAAAGCATGTATAATAAACATATAATCAAAAGAGAATTTTGGATTGCTTTCAGGGTTCCAACTGCCTTCCATCATCTCAAAGCACCTATTCATACTTTTACAGAAGCTTTATGAAAGTATGTGAAATGGGTATCTGTTCTGATCAGTATTTTTATTCTGTTAATTTATTGTTAATGGTTTTAATGTTGATGGTTTGTTCCAGTATTTTCCCCCATGTTCACCCCTAAGTTAGTTTATCCCTAAAATTGT
This sequence comes from Tichodroma muraria, assembly GCA_013390105.1. NCBI lineage: Eukaryota > Metazoa > Chordata > Aves > Passeriformes > Sittidae > Tichodroma > Tichodroma muraria. The sequence goes on from WAAG01062197.1 coordinate 24,313, forward strand.
ATCCTTCCCTAAGTCACCCTTTATGGTGTTTCCCTGCCCTTTGTTCCAGCCCTTTCCCTGTCAATCATTGTTGTCCTGCCCCTTGTTCTGGCTCCTTCTATGTCACTCCTGCCTGGAGCCAATCCTTGGAGCGTTTTTCCCTCCGGGCATTCCTGGGTGGCTCCCTTTCCTCGATGCCCTATTGGGGAATGTGCCCTGTTCTCCCCCCCCCCCACCTGCTGCAATTGGCCTCTGGCCAGTGACTTGACCCTCCCCACTCCTCCCCTGACGCTTCCCCATTGGTTTATGATTTGTACCCACCCCTGGAATTGTGACAGTTTTTAAACCCGTGCATGGCAGTGCTTGGGGTTTTTTCTGTTGTTGACCCCCTCAGACAATAAACCTTTCCTGCTGGAATCTCAGAACAGAGCCTCCTTCTCCTGACCCCTGTCGTGGTTGAAGGACAGTGCACTGTAGAGCAAGTGGCTCTTTAGGTTCAGCTGTTGGCAAAACCTGCACCTCAGCTGTTCCCCACTCCTGGTGTGGCACCAGAGTCTCCAAGAGCTAGCCTGGGCTCCGGTGGGCCGTGACAGGTATCAGTTTACCCCTGGAAACAGACAAGACAGCTTTATCCTCTTCTTGTGGCTTTGCCTGGATGATGATGATGGTTTTTGTGAGCCTGATCTAAAGCAGCCAATACAAAATAAATTTTTGTGTATACCTCATCTACAGTGTTTAAGCTTAAATCCTCTACTGTTGCAGTGTTTTAACTCAAATAACTTCATACACAGCAAAGAATACCTTGTTTTGATTAGAAACTATCAGCTCAAGCTAGTTAGAGGACCTAAGCCTAGATATTTTAATGCCTCCCTGGTCAAAATTTATGTTCTGATGAAACAAGAATGAATTATGTCTGCCTCATCTAAACCTGTTCTTAAGGTTTTAGCCCATTCTGCATCATGAAGAGAGCTATAGAAACAATTCACTGAATCCAGACTGACAAAGTTGCCTTCACTTTGAGAAGATGATGATGAAGCAGATGACTTTGTTCACCTTGTTTACATTTTGTTATTAAAGTTTAAGGAACTTTTAACACTCTTAGCTTCCTCTTTCTTTTTTTTTTCTGGTTCATCAGTGAGTTTAGGATGCCACTAAGTACTACTCTATTAATCACATTAAAGTACCATTAAGCCTAGGTAATTTTTTTCTGCTGCTGCTAGTATTCAACGTGCGAGAATGACATAAAGATGGATCGCACGTGCTGTGGTGGAACAGGTCACAGGGCCTTGGCAGAGGATGTACTGTGGCTGTTGTTGGGACTGTGGAGCCTGTCTTGGGAGTGTGAGTTTCTGCTGATTTGATTTTCTGTGCTCATTTTTCGAACACCAGTATTACAAATAAGTACTTGATCCCAATGGGCAGGTCGGAATGGGGTCTCTTCCTGAGAGAGGGCTTGTTTATGTTAAGGCTTGCTTTCAGGTTGTAACAAAAAAGCTGCTATAGTGGCCTGCGAAGGAAACTCCAGAACAAACAAACAAACAAACAACCCCCCCCCCCCCAACCTGGTACTATTGCCTGGCTCACTCATATCCCAAGAGGTTTGCTTGGTACCCTGAAGAACACCTGTAGGGATGTACTTTTCTTAATCCAGCTGGATGGAAGGTCTTGTCTGGGGCCCTGCATCAGGTGCTGATAATTTAGAATGGACTGGAGATTATTGCCTACTTAGTCACTGCTATCGGCCTGGATTCAGGAGCTCTTCCCTCAAGTGAAGGCTCATCCAGATCCCAGGCACCTGAAACCGCTTGTCTTCTAACAATGCCTAAACCATTAAGTAGAGGTGGCTACAAAAGCTTGCTTTTAGTACCTTTTGAGAAGCATGACAACAGTGAGAGGGCTGGGGAGTATCTCTCAGGGAAATCTTTTAAAGATGGGTACCCTTTCCCTAGTGGCTTTCCAAAGTGGATATACTTCCTGTGCTTAGTGTTCATTCTCCTGCTTACCTGCAAGGATGTGTAAATCATAAGCACTCCATAGCACTGTGTGACTAATAAATTTTTTCCTAGGGAGCAGAAAAAAAAGAAAAGAAAAAGAAAGCTCTCTATCTATAGGACTATGTTCCCCATTATTTTAAACTACATATAGGCATATGTGCTCTCAAGTCACAGTTCTTGACATATGTAACCTTAGCTTCTTACAGCTGATTTGTAACACTGGTGTTTGAAAAATGACTACAGAATATCAAATTGATTTGAATTCACACTTGTCAGGAGTTGCATAAATGGTCCTAGGAGACCCTGTAATGATACATCTCTACTGATTTGTAATTCCTCATAGGATGGGAGATTTCAAGCTAATAGTCTCTATCTAGGCTGAGTGGCCTGGCTTTCATTTTAAGGAACATTGAGATGTGCTGCTGGTTCGTATTTTTAAATTAAAGAAAATGTAAGAATCCTTCTATTATGAATATGAGCTTGATGCAAAAGTGGAAGTATGATAGGGCCTGCATTTCAGCAGGAAATTGTTGCGATGTTTCCTTTTGTGTTTTGTCTTGTGGGCTTTCATATTCAGTGAACAAGATCACAGACTAATTTATTTCAGAATAACAAATACTACTGTCTAGGCATATGTTCCTCAAATTAGGAGCAGAAACTCCCCTAAAATGCAAAGTTACCCCATTTTTTCCCCTTTCAGAACACACATTCCATCTTCAGGTTTTGAGGTTTGGTCCTTCCCC